>JAMZAV010011323.1:0-30419 GCA_024449915.1 Sweltsa coloradensis | reverse complement strand
AGGTTTAGTTGAAGGGAATATCTAGAGACTATTTGAGAGATTTAAAAAAAAACAATATATCGATTATTTTATTATTTGTGTAGAACAAAATTTTAAATTGTGGACTAAATATTTCAAAAAAAATAGTTGACCAAGTCTATTAAGAATGTGTGACTCAAAGAGTTGATAAGGTATTGCCAAAATTGAGGAATGTTTACGTTTTAGCAAATCCCCATGTGAAACAGTAAAGGATACCTAACCCTGCCCCTCCACCAACCTTTCCGAAAAAGTCTGTTTGTACGTATGTTGCAAAAAAATAATGCCCTTTTCATTTGGTTTACGTTAATTTTTTTTTTAAGTCAATATTTCGATACCCCGAACTTTGATTTTGGAAATATTACAACGTTCCAATTTCGATCGTTACATCGATATATTTCCAGTGCTATGTCTCAATCACTAAAACAGAAAAAAAAAAATATTCATGGGCTTTAACTCCCATAGTGGCCGTTCACGAAACTTTGATGCTAATTGACGGCGCGCCATTTTTTGCAATTTACAATTGTGTTTCCCTATGTCTGGTCAATCAGCCTGTGCGCCCCAGCCTCACAATGGGCTATAAATTAGCCCTACTCAATTTGAGGATTTTCAGCCATTCAAGTGGTCTCTTGATAAAATACGTTTTGTGTAAGCTTAATTTTTATCAAACATATCTGTCTTATTCGTTATTTTTTTAAAATTTATTTTTGTTATGTGTTAGAGGATAGGTTATGCATACTATTAAACTCGTACCTCGTACGTAAACCTCTGTGCTCCGCTGGGTTGTGGTGCTCACAATGCTTTCAATTTATGGAAAGTCTGTTAACGTAGTTCGCAGAATAAAAACTTTACAGTGATCAAGATCCTCTCTTCATTAAGTGAAAAAGACATTAAACAAATTATTTGTCTCGTATCAATTGGGAACTATGTTTGCGACAATGATAATCCTGAGGAAATTTACACAAAAAGATGCGGAGAGTTTGAAAAGCTTACGACAATCTACTTTTTAGGAGTAAGAATGTTCCAGACCAAGAGAAAGGCCTCGCAAAATATGGGTAACCGACGACCTTGTTATTATGACAAAAAGACGAAATAGACTTTTTAGATTGGAAAAATTGTAGAGAAGACTTTGGCGAAAAAAAATCCCGTCTAAGAGAACGGGAGAAACGGGCGCGGACAATACTTACAGAATAGAGTAATAAAAGAGGATCAATAAAGCAAGATAAAAGTTTTACCGTAATTAATATTCAATGCGGGGAGATGTAAAAGGAACGTGGCACAATTATTAATCAAATTAATGGAAAAAAAGACGTATTTCAGTTGATGACGTGATATCTAAAATATTTATGTTAAAGAACGTGACTACGAACTTAGTCGTTAATCATTTTGTTAACTCTTTGTTGACGAGATAAGTACCTTGAAACATGATTGCAACATTGTAACATTTCGCGTGCACGCAATGAAAATTTCAGTGAATCGTCGTTTCTTATGAACCAGTTTACGCTACTATATGAGGAGCATGATCGATTCCTCTGAATGTAATTAAACAGACGGGTGTTGATAGTATAAAACGGTTCAAGCCTTCAATTGTCAATTCTTCTATGCTCACTGTTTTTTGGGCTGTATTGATAAACAATCTATGAGACCGGTATCCTTCCTAATCGTACTCAAAAAGCAATTTATAAAACCTATATATAGAAGGGTGACCATAAAGTTTTACTCAAATTTAAGGCCTATAGCTATATTACCTAGTATTGAGAAACTCTTAGAAAGGCATGTTGGCTAATAACTTGGTGGAGTACTTTGAATAAACCTGGGATTCCCTGAATAGTAAACAGTTGTTTTCAAAAAGGAAAAGAACCTCTACCCTGTTATAAAAGTTTCTCTAATTTTTGTAAATTCTAAATTGAACGACATATGCGCATTCTTGCTTTGTTTGTGGATTTTAGTAAAGCATTTGACACGATAAACCACCAGAAACGTCTACAAGCTTTAGAGTCATTGGCATTCGTGGTATTGCGTGGGTTGGTTTAGAAACTGATCTTACTGATGATTCTGGAAGTGCAATGTCATGGCCACGTTAGTGGAGAAAACATGTGATTCTGGAGTCCCCAGGGGTCTATAGTGGTACCTGACGTTATTTTTTATATATGTTAACTTTTGTCAAAATGTCTTATATATTGCTTATATTTTCTTATGCTGACGATACTCGGTTTTCTCGGCGGTGCATTTTAATATTCGTGTTGGCGCCATGCTATGCTACAGTCCCCTGACTTCAACAGTCTTTTACGTTGGACTCACGAAAAGAAACTAGTAAAATTTTTACTCTTCTAAAACCAAAATTGTACAATATGCACACCCACAACCACGAAAAGATTTTCCAAATTAATATTATTTATCACATTTCAACTGCATTCATACGATGGCTGATGAACCGGATGTGAATGTAGTGGGAAAATTAATGGTTAATACTTATGATACCTGGGATTAACTGTAGATAGGCACTTTTTCCGTGAACTCATATTGATAAAATTATGTAAACATACACGCTCTTGCTCCTCTCGCTTTTATATTCTAAAACATGTATTACCTTTTTCCTTTATTTAGAACCGTGTGTATCAATCCATAGCGAATCTTTGATTTGTATGGCATTTTAGCTTGGGGCAAATGCTTCGCGGTGTCACCTTCAAAGGGTTTGAAATTTACAAATAAAAATGTTAAAAATGGGGGGGGTACTGGTGTGACTTTAAAACCGATTCTGAACTCTCCCGAAACAAAATATTTTCTTTTTGTAAATGTGCTGCCAATATCTTCATTGTTTATTATATAGATTTATATACACTTCATTTTAAATCATATTTCAAGATTCCGTTAGACTCATGCAAGGATACAAGGCTAAAAGTGGCGGGGGCATTCAAATATTCCAATTTTAACGAGACAAATATGGCCACCGTTCACTTTCATACTCGGTTTCCTTCTATGTTCAACTTGATGCCCTCCTCACTGAAACCTTTCTAACATTTCAAAAATTTAAAACTGAACTAAATCTTATCTTCTTTCAGACACCTTTTGACAATGTTTTTTCCGGATTTATTTATTTTATTTTTCTAAAGCTCTTTTGTTCTTTTTCCTGTAATTTTTTGATTTCACAAATTAACTGATATGTCCATGGCAACCCTAAGTATTTATACATACATGTTTTTTCAATGTTTTATTTGGTTATATGTTCCGTTCTCTGTATTTTCAACCATCTTGAATAATTTATAAATTGTCTTTACCCAACAGTTAGCCTATTCAGCTTTGTGGTTTTTTGATTATATTCTTGTTAATTTATTTTCTGTAGGCCTATGTACATTATATTGTATTTGTACAATTTGCAATGTGTATGAGTCATGTATGTTCTATGTTTCTATGACAATAAATAAAATTTGTATATATATACAAAATGAAAAATAAATTATAGGCATACTTGGTAAAATACTACTCGGTAAACTACATCAGTGAAAATTTTAAAATCTGAGGATCATCTCAAAACATACCTAATCATGTTTAAATATGCCAGACAAAGTCGATTTTTTACAAGGAAAAGATCATTTGATATTTTGCTTTGCTAATAAATTGCCGCCGGGCGCCGAACAATAATCAATAGGTACCAGCAGCGCTCATGCGTCATCTAACCATTTTTTTCCAACATCTTTGGTTATTTTTAGACTTGGTAAACACTTTTCAGTGAAGGATTTCCTGTGGCGAGAATGGAGCGAGTGATAACCAAAAAACATCATCGCTCGTGACGCATGAGCTATAACCTAATCTACCGGATTGTATTTACGATGTCCAGAAGTTCCGCCTTCCAACTCTGGTTATGCCATTTCGGTCATTAATTTCTTGTAATTAGCGAAAATAATTTATTTCCGCTCCGAATCCGAATGCGCGGCAATTCGTCCGGTTATATTGGGAATATGTCTAGAATTTTTGATGAGGAAGAGTTCGGAACGTTGGAATTGGGGGGGGGGGGTACACGAGGCAGGCACGGGTATTTTGGGATACTAATAACTTCCCCCGGGTAGCACAAATCAATGGGTAAGCGTAAAGATGTGGTCCGTAGGGGCTGTAATTTCTGTGTGGGTAAAGCGCAAATCTCATGTGGTGGTTTTATCTCTAACTACTCTTTATAGTCCTCAATCTTATTATTGAACCCGTTTGCGGTCCGAAGCGTATAGCTCTACGGAGACGTGATGGTTTCGAATCCCGCCGTTAGGCAGTTTGTTTTGTAATCCTTCTTCATGTCTCTATCACGCACTCATTGCGTCGAATAGCCTTAGTGCATTGATATGAACGTTATACAACAGAAATCATCATCAAACAATTGAATAGATATATCAATATATTTACAGATTCTAAAGTTTATTGTCCACTAAGATTGGTGAAACACCAGGCAATGATTTCTTTCAATAATGTGCGCTCCGAATATCACCCTTTCTGGAATCATAATTATTTTTCTGATTGCTTGCCCACATTACAAAAACAAATTTATGTTAAATAGAGAACAAGTAAATTGATATGAATGTGGAAAACATTTTTCCTGGCTAACATTCTCCAAAGCCAAAAGGCATAAAGATCCTCCGCAATGTTTTTCTGCAAGATTTTTGCTGCCTACAAAATTACAAAGCGTACGAAAAATTCTCCGCAGCTCATGGTAAGTCCCAAATTTTTTCTTTTCACTTCCAGTAAAATAATCACTAAATTAGACCGTTTGAAATATATATTTTCGACTTTAAGCGGTTAGATCTCTTTTAACAGGCTTTACCTAACAAATTCATGCAGAATTAATAGTTCTTAATGATAAGGCACTACTTAGTGTGCTAGCAGGGTCGAAACAAAGCCAGACCTCGAACGAACTCGCCCGGGTCGTTTTCTTGTTGACTCTGATGTTACACATTTGTATCGGCAATAGCGCAGGGGTACCTAGTTGATTAACACTATTGTTATACGACTGACCGATGTTTCAAATCATGTGAATCAGCATTAGAATAAGTCCAATCTAGCCGAACATATATGATTTCGACTTTCGTAATACTCAAAATACTCATTGATCATTGAAGTGAAGCCCATATCCTTCTATTTGATTTGTTTTCTTAATTGTTTGAACCGCTCTGTCCACACAAAATTTGGTAAATTCGACCGAATCGAACATTTTTCTAGTCTTTTAGTATCCGTATGAAGATAACTAGGTTAAATGGAAAAGAGCTTAGGACGAGAAATAAGATTCATCTTATAATGGAAATCAATCCAGATACCTAAAAATCTGTCTTTTAGCCGGTATCGACCCGGTCTCCCGATTGTTGGCAGCTTATATGTCAAAGCTCCACTTTCACTCGATTTTACATGGCACCTGGAAAAATAGTAAACTTCATAATCTTCGATCTCAGGTCCCTTTGGTAAAAAACTTTCCTTTATCAAGAAAAGTTGTTTTTAACCCGGGCCGTTGAAGAATCGCGAGAATGTATTTTAAAATGTGGCACTCATTTAGTCAAATACGCTGATTACCAAGTAGAGTGCGGTATTCGAGTTAGATTATATGTGTGCGTGTTAAAATTTTTAAATTTATACACACTTTCAAAACTATTTCTAATTTGCATTATGTACGTTTATGTTAAACAAAATCACAAACACTTATTCTCACAATTTTTATGGTTCCAAAAACTAAACAATTTAAAAAACGAAAAATTACAGTTTTATTTAGTTTTAAATTTGTTTTTACTACTTTTATAATTTTAACAGTCAATATTCATCCAAAAACATTAATAACATTTTCCTATATATCATTAGATAACTTTTTATATACATTTTCGTGGGAAGTCTGCCAAGGGTGCATTCTGCCCCTCTTCAGGTAAGTTGCGTATAAGATATTGTGAAGGATGTCCCGAGTTTCTGTTTGAGAAGACCTCATCCTTGCCATGCGCATTAACGACTGAATAAACTTCTGAATACACCATCAGTCAGGATTGCCGGTCTCAACGGGATTTGAACCAGGGACTAACCGAATCAGAGTCACTCGAGCAACACATTCAGTCAACAATCAAACAATTACTTTCTCTGATGGATTCCAACTGTTTATATCAAGCCGAATTTCTAAACCAGATCTTCCAAGAAAGCTAATTAATTTCTGTGTGGATGAAAGTAAACGATATTACTTCGAGCATCCCACGTATATTCCAGTGTCAGTGCTCTAAAAAAACTAGAATTACACTTTGAATTGCCTTTCTGCATGAAACACGCTGTCAATCCATGCAATGGGAGGCGGGGCGTACTATATTGATATGCACACTTGCTCCAACCACCTTACATCCCCCGCAATAACTTCCACGAGAAAAACGCGGGAGTTGACGTAAATCGTTGTGAAGTGTCGAAGTGGATTTTAGCGCAGTTTCTAAATAGTTTACTATAGATTGGGGTAATTACATTGTTGAATATTGAGAATGGTGCGGTGTGCAATATTGTGGCTTGGAAAATTATATTTTGACTTTAATAGGAACGCTGAGCTTGGCCAACTTAACTGCGCGCTCATGAAGTTTTGATGATTTCTGTTTTGATCGGTTGGTAATAGCAATTAGCCAGTTTGAGCATGGATGTTAATAAAGTACTTTTGGGGGGGGGGGGAGGAGATACGCATATCCATTGCGACGCACAGTCCAAAACGTGAAAATTGATAAATCCAAAACAAGGAGCAAATTCTGGAAATTCCCAGCAAATCCGTTATCTTACGATAAAACCTGAGTCTACCGACAATTTTATTTATTTATTTATTTATTTATTTATTTATTTAAACGTCTCTCCTACTCAGTTATAAAAACTGATTACAAAGGAGGACAACTAAATGAATCTAATTAACATAGATGCGAGAGACACAATAAACTACATTTTCGTAAATATTTGAAATAGTAGCATTACACAACAATGCCATTTAAACAAACAACAATTTTTGGTAACAATAAAAAAATAATATATTATATGCATTTATGAATGAATCAAATATCACAAAAGGTGTAGAATGAAAAGAAAGAAAGAGGGGGGTGGGGGGGTAAAAAAAGGAAAAAGAGAAAAAGACCCAAAGAAAGAAAGAAAAAAAAATAAGAAGAGAAAAGAACGAAAGGAAAGAAAGAAAGAAAGAAAGAAAGAAAGAAGACAAAGAAAGAAGAAAGAAAGAAAAAAAATACGTTAAAAAAAAATGATTTTAAACGTTGATGTCCGTATAAACAATTTTGAGTTTAAAAAATCTAACAACTTGGATCAAATTCCTGAGTTGAAACAAAATGGTAGTAAATTTTGGGGGGGGGGTGATTTCACTGATTTTTTTTTTAGAATTTAGATATACTCGCGTAATGGAATAGCATAGATTTATTCTTTATTAACGTTAGTTGTAAAATTTTGAAAACGGTCTTATAAACAATTTACCCGAAAGAAAACAGCTGAGGCGCCTAAAAACTCGTCTCCGCGCCAGCCTCATTCAGCGCTCCTCTTAATTTACCTTAACTTAAATTTCCAGAAGTCGTTAAAGTATAATAAGTAATTATGTTTTCTTAAACAGAGTCATTTTACGAAAATCTTTAGATTTTCGAACATTGTAGAACAGATTGTAAAAATTGTAGAACAACAATCGTGTGATGAAAAAATAACAAAATTGTAGAAACACGTCATCTTTTTGTTGCTTAGTAAATTTGCCAAGTATAATAATGACATTCTGGAACAATCTTAGCTTACGAAACTAACCCTAAAACTCAATACTTACATTATACAAGTCTATCAGAGTGTTTGCTTAGTATCTCGTACGTATTTTAATTTTTAAATCCGTATCAGGAGCTTAGCAAACAATGCTTTTCCGAAGGAAAATAACACTGCTTCCTAGACAACCGTTTAACAAAATAAACTACCAGGCGCGAATACGTCCTAGCAAAGATTAACTGCATAAACCATTTACATTTGCATATGAACAAATATGATTTGCAGTCAGAAAGCCTTTAAGTGTACAGAATAAGGAAATGTATATAATGTTATATATAATACGAAGCGGAGATAATGCTGAGCTTGTATGACATAGCCTTGCTTGCATTACAACGTTGGGTTTAAAAATAGTTCATTTTCATAATATAGTTAAATTCATCATTATTGATAGCCTGGCCACTTATAATGGGTGACCACGGGATCCAGCGTACTAATCAAAACAAAGTACATGGTACCAATGAATAATTTAAGAAATACATTGACTATAATTCGTTACCTAAAATTGTTTTAAATTTAGAAGCAAAGGACACAAAAAGTCTCGCTAAACATAGTGGATTTACACAATTTAATAGAGACCAATTTAAAATGTGAATATGCATGATATTGCAAGCGAACAAAGGTTAATATCTACTACGGTTGGTATAGAAAACTGTGCACGTTTCCAGTTGGTGTAAATATAAAATAACAATAAAACAATCGTATTTTTAGGAGTGAAACCACTTACGTCTGAGTTTCAAGTAGGGAACCTAACTTATACATTTAGAGTGCAAGTGCAGGAATAGTGAAATAATTGATAACAATATATGTACAATCAGTGCATCAGCAGTGTACAGGACGGAACGTTGGGAACACAGATTGGTTCATTATCAACTCTGGGCCTGAGGCAAGGTACGTGTTAATCCCCGTTGTTAAGTGCAATTGTCATGGATGCGATAATTAGGAAGTTGAGGCCAATCGTGGAGGACAAGATACAAGAACCTGACTATGCTGATGATAGTATAAAAAATTGAAGGCAGAGACAATTGAAGAAACTGCAATGAAAATTGATAACTGGAAAGAAGCTACAGAGGAGTTTGGATTGAACATAAGTGTTAACAAGAGCTAAAATTTAATTGAAAGGGTCAGAAAGGAGTCGCAGGATACGTAGAAAGAAGATAAGGTTGGTGAAAATGAACTACAAGAGTTGACGAGTGAACACTTCTATCAGCAGGTTTAGGAGTTGTTGTGGAAAAAAAGATTTCCCAGTCAAGTGTAAGCTGTTTAATATGTACAAGGTGTTCTATTTGCCAATTCTAACGTATGGTGCTGTACTTGGCCGTTGGGAGTGAGGGACTCGAATAGGATACCAAGCTTGCAGAGGGACGATATTCGTAAGGAGTATAGCGGGTGGTAAGCTTGACAAAATCAGAGTGAAGAAGTAGGAAGAGTGTTTGTGTTGAGACAACAGCTCCATTTTTTAAAATACGGAAGAGAAAGATTCAGATGGTATGAACAAATGAGAAGAATGGATATAAAGAGAATACCAAGAGGGCAGATTGAAAGGGAAATATGAACAGAAAAGACTGTATACTAAGAGACCAAGTAGGACGACGCAAAAATAAATGATGTTGAAGAGAGAGATGAGTATTTGGAAGAAGTAGAAAGCCAGAAATACATTGGGAGGACAGAGGAAATGGCGTGAGCTGGTGGTAAGAAACAAGAAAGAGGAGCCGCGAATATTGACGGAAAAAAAGACGAAATCGAAAGACGAAGAAATTGAAGGAGAAGAGAACATACAGGCCCGGCAAGTCGGTGTAATAAACTCTGTGGTGCCCTAGAAAATCTTGTGGTTAGACACCCCCTGACCCGACTAATGGTTGAAACGGGTGTAAGAATATATATATATATATATATAAGCTTTTTTTACTGTCGATTAACACGATTCACTTTTTTTCGAATACGTAATTCAAAACACGAAACACCCTTTTTTAAATCTCTATACGGTACAGTATTTTATGTTCCCTCTCCCAGGTGACTGTCATAAACTGAGTTGTAGGGTATTTTCATGGGAATTTCCATTCCATAATGTGAATTCAATCTCGTGTTTATATGCCTGTGGGGTTGTTTTTATTTTTTTCCCCCCAAAATTAACTACTCAAGTAAATGTACTCATTTGTGTTAACATACAAACAATCAGGTAGGAAGTTTATGACATCTTCTTTTTGTTTTTTTTGTTCCAGGAATTCTGTTTTATAAACTATTATTTACTAGACTATACTATGTAACCCTACCATACCTCAATAAGTATATTAATCTTATACTACTATATATAGACCTGAAAATACAACTTGGACAACGCTTCAGGCAGTATTGTCCAAGTCGGTGGGGTGTTTCGGCAACCTCCAAATTAGTATCAGCGTTGGATTCGGCTCTTTTCCCCCAATAAACTGTTCTGTTTTTGCCACTTATTCTACCATTTAATTGATTGTTATCGTATTTGAGTATTACTCATAGTAGATGCGCTGACAAGTCCATACCGCGCAATAACACAGGGACGTGCTTTACTAGGGTGTGGGCGAGTCCCTGATTTATGAGTTCGAGTCGAGCCATAGTACTTAATTTTTTGTTGAATATAGATGTAGTGAACGTTATTATTCAAACTAAGTTTAAACATTGAAAAAAAATTTGTTCAAAAACGGCATGGGCCAACTAGGAAAAACAAAGATTGGGGTTAATAGTAGTACCACAAGCAATAGCAATATCTACTTTCACACACGCGCGCGAACCTGTCACCTCCACCAAAATCGTTTTATTTTCTAATTCTCGTTTCGCGTCATGAAATTTCGTGGTACTCGCCACCCCTTATTATTAACACTCTCATTTACGCGGTACAGCTGTCCTCCGAAACCGTGTAGTTTATTAATTAATATTACGGTCCGCGAAGTCTTCAATCCTTCATAAACTTTTCTTAAAATACATTTATCAACATTGCGCACTGGTCGAACTTAATTTCCACCACCCTGATTCTACTATTCAAGTGCACGTCGTTTGGTAGCTAGACCTAAGTGTTTCACGTTCAGACTCTCTCGCTTCGGTCCTCCCGCGCCACACTCTGAATCTTCACCTTACTCGCTCAGACTCGATAGATTTACATAGAATACGCGCTGTGTGTGAATGTTTGCGTCTCTGTTGCGCTCTACACTCAACAATCGTACGACGAATAACAATCATTCTCTAATCCGACCACTTACATTTGCCTCCTTCAATAACGACGCAACGAAGAGGATTTAAAGAATCGTGTTTTACACAAAAGAGGATACATTTAAAGTTGAAAACTTTTAAAATATTGAACGGAAAGGTGGTTTTCTTCGGAAGTTTTTCGATGTGGGAAGGAATTACTGAGCCTTGTTTGTAAACTCTACAACTTTGTTCTTCGAAAGCATATGTTCGGGTTTGACAGCGAATGTTCCAAAGGCTGCTTAAATACTGAAATAAACTAATTGACCTAAAGTGAGAAATAAACTTATTTGGAATGAATGTTTACAAATACATCAATAAAAGCAACAAATGTAAGGCAGTTTATTGTTGCTTCTCATGGTGTGAGTTGTGAGGTGTGAGGTGTGAGGTGTGTAGGTGTGAGGTGTGTGATGTGTGAGGTGTGAGGTGTGAGGTGTGTGGTTGAGTGTGAAAGAACGTAAATATTGTAAATATACGATCCCGGTACTAACACACGAAGAAAAACTTTATAATACACTGTTTGGGATTATTGAGAAATCCCACGACCTATGCAGTCTTGTATTAATTTGCATAATTTTTCTTTATGATGTATTCACTCATATTGCTGACTGAAAAGCACAATCAAATTGAGTAAAAAACATAATACGTTATCATATTAAACTCCGGTGACACAAACATTATTTATTTGTAATAATATTTCAATGTCGAATGACAAATGTATATATATTTGGTAGTTTCCTGTGCTGGTCAAAACATAAGACATTTTTATAAAAATAATACAAATACGAATTTAAAATATCCTTGGTAACAAACAGTAAAGATATGTAAATGTATTAAATAGCCATGTTAAATGTGTTGCATTTGTATGTGCAATCAATGAGTTGAATCATTCGCACACGAGCGCTTGTTCGCAAAACTATTTATAATTTTGCATTAATTTATTATTCAACACTAGTAAACTTGATTTTTTGCCTTAATTCTTTCTACAAACGAATACTCACAACAAACGTAATAGAAGGGCAACTGTTTAGTTTGCGTGCCGGCATTTTCAATGTAGAAAGTCTAATAACTTCGAACAAACATTAGAATTAAATTTCCTAGAGCGCACTATATCACAGGTACGTGTTATTATAGCACTATATATAACGCGTACATGTCCAAAAACAATCGTTTTAAATTATATATGATCCGTGAAAAATAAACTGCGCCAATTATAACATCTTACTGGAAAAGTGTATATTGCATCGATTTAAGAGTCAACTAATTCCATTTGAAACTTTGTTGGGACTTTTTCCTGCTTCCAAGTTGTTATCTAGTTAGATATGCAATGTTGACGGTCTTGTCAAGCAAAGAGATGGTCACTCTTCTATTGTGAAAGATTAAGAAAAAACATTATTGCGCAAATACGCAAAATAAAATCTTGAAAGTACCAATTTTGATGATTTTACAAAAAATCCAAATCCTAAAAATCCATTTTTATTTTATTTCGAACTTTTTTTGTGATGCTAAAAATAAATGTGCTTCTATCGAAAGACGGTATATACATGGACGATAACATGTGTGCAAAGTGTGGTAACCTCTGATAAAAACTGGCTTCAAAAAAGTTTCCGAAAAAAAAATCACTGGTATTGCTGCTAAGACGATTAGTTTATAATATTCACTTGAAGAGTTGCAACCTAAAATAATACATGAACATAAGCCTAAATGTGATTTCTAAAACAAATGTTGCTTGGCTTTGTTAAGAAACTTAACATCTTACTTATAAACTTTCCAGGAAATTCAGCAAACACACGACTTGTTTCAAACGTTGTTAAATTGTACGTTTAAACACACTAGTACTGTGTAATTCTGTGTAGTGTGTTATGATTATTTTGGAACATATTGGAAATTGTGTGGGCAACGTGCGTTCATGCGCTCACTGCTTGTGCGTTGCTTGACAGCACATATCCCACACCCCAGGCACCGTACGTACTCTACTTTAATAGGAAACGTATGTATTTTGTCCCTTATAGTTAGTTGTGTTACCCGTGCGGGCACGTGCGTTCAAGCACTGCACAGTTTATTGCGTTGCTTGACACAATATCCACACAGCCATCGTAAACGTTTCACTAACGTAATAGAAAACCGTATGTTAGTCGCTTATTATTGAGGTGTTTGCCCGTGCGGGCAACGTGCGTTCCAGCAACTCACTGCTCATGCGTTGCTTGACCAGCACATATCCCTCACAGCCATCGTTCGTACTCTACGTATAGAAAACGTATGCATTTTGTCCCTTATATGAGGTGTGTTACCCGTGCGGATGTTGCGGGCAACGTGCGTTCAGGCACTGCAACTGCTTATGCGTTGCTTGAGCAGCACATATCCCACACAGACATCCGTACGTACTCAATGTAACGTAAACTGTACGTAAAACGCACGTATCCGCGTGGGATGTGTGTGGTGTGGTGGTGGTAATTCATTTGAGTACGTGTGTTTGCACGTATTGCAACGTACGTATTTCTGCACACTTGCTCAGCGTGTGAATGTTTCATACTCAAATCAATCATCATATATTGACCATCAACCATTTTTCATATTAGCACAATACCCTGACCAAATGTATTATAGTAACATGATATATGTATCATATTTAGGTTCTCAAAACCAAAATCCTAGGTACTGATAAATGCCCTTATGCCGTCTGTATATTCAATTTATTATAGATCTACAACAAACTTTACTGTCGCAAATATAATTGTTATATTTCCTTCTAAACTTATGATACAACGTTTTGATTTATGGAGAATTATAACTTTAAATGCATATTCGAGACCGATATTAGGTTTGACGAAAACCACGAGAGCGCCCGTCCAACTACAGGCTAGTTAACTCTTCTCAGTTCATCAGTTCACACGTGGCCGAACGGTCTAGTGACTGCTTTTCAGATTTCCAGGTTGAATGAGCGACCATGGCCGAGGTTCGAATACACACGATGAAGTTAAATTTATCTAATAATGCATGTTTTCCCAATTGAATAACTGACCTAGTTATCTTATGAATGCCCGCTTAATTGATGTGAGTACTGTACTTCATAAGTCAATAAAATAATTTTATATTTTTAGTAATTGTTTATTGGCATACTAACTATACTTTTCAGATTCTCTACTAGTTGGAGCCATCGTGCTTATTCCCTCATGACACAAGCGAGTGCGGCCTGAAATATTTATTAGTGCCGTAAACGTGTGTTTTTAAACGTGTTTTTTTCGTGTGTTTCCCGTGTGGGGCGGAATTATATGATTGCCGGTAAACTGTGTGTTTTCCGTGCGGTTAAGGTGCATCCTGTATGTTGTAAACCTTAAAAACGTGGTGTGTATACCTACGGCGGAAGTGACACATTCTTACGGGCGATGTACGGGGGGAAAACGTACATAAAACGTACGTGTCGCGTACTTCTTGAACGTACGTTTTATTACGGGCGAGATTACTTGTGGTTTTGCTGGGATAGCATCGAGAGTATTTAACTAAATTTACCGTTCTAGGGTGTCGGCGTAGTTCAAGATAGGTCACATGCATTTCTTGGTTTTTGCTGTGTAGTGCTTTACTTTGAGTTGGTAAATAATTCTGGTAATACCCATGGCATTTCATGTTTTAACATCCTTGTCACATAATATAAAGATCGGACTGCACATTAACCTCGAAGCAATTAGTGTCAGGAGCAGGTTCATTTACATGAAACATTTTATACACAAAAGTTCATTTTTAAAGGCTATTGTACCACCTATGGCGATAATTTGAAAGTCGCATGAAACATGTCTGAAAAGTTTTGCGGAATGAAGAGGCCTTTAAATAACAGAAAAAAAATGGTGGAATTTTTTTGGGCGGGACATAACCTCACTTTTGGAATTTATATTTTAGATTTTTGACAAAGTGTGTGATTACAAACTAGTTCAAAATCCAATTTTGAGAATCGGTTTTTTCATGGACATAGTTTCTAAACACCTTAGCTATAACTTGACTATAGCAAAAATAGTTTTCTGAAATACAGTTGATGTACGAGTTTTTTTTGTCAGACTGTACGAAAACAGAGTTTTGTACCGTTTCACAAAAAAAAATCGTACACCACCTGTTATTTTCAGAAAACTATTAGTCTATAGTTAAGTGTAGCTAGGGGGTGTTTAGAAACTATATCAGAAAACGCGATTCTCAAAATTCAATTTTGAACTAGTCTTTCTATCACACTTTGTCCACAATCCTAAATATAATTTCCAAAAGTGAGGTTATGGTCCCGCCCAAAAAATCGCAATTTTTTTTCTGTTATTTTAAAAGGCCTTTTTGCATCAGCAAACTTTTCAGACATTGTTTTTTCGAACTTTCAAATTATCGGCCAGAGGTGGAACTAGCCTTAATTATTACTAACACTTATTACTATTTTCAGAAATTTACACCGCGTTCATTTTATTAAATACACCCAATTACCGTTGTTTGCTGCCATTTGGTTTTACAACCACGAAAGTTTTGTTGTGTAATGGTTTAGGTATTTTTCTTTGACGTTGGAGTGTACTTTAAAATTCTAAAATTATAAATATTTAAAATATAATTAGTTCTATTTGTAATTCAATTATCCAAGTGTTATGGTTTCAATTATTAGTTAATTTCTCACACGGTTTTAAATAATATTCATAATTCATGTCATATGGTTTTCAACACAAATTCGAAATAAAGAACCTTATTGTCATTTAAATTAAATATAAATAATCGCGTAATGTATTGCTTAAACATGTTAAAGTGAGCCCCTCGTACAGATATAGTCCCTCTTATAGTTTTACTAGTATTCGCTGAGATCTGCCCTAAGCGCCTGCGCACACAGAACGCACACGTTACACGCAACCTGTCCAGCCGCGACGCTTACATCACATGGCAACCGCGCGCGAACGCCAGACGATGAATGAACACCTGCATCCTGGGACGACTCAGGTCGCCGCCGCGACGTCCAGAGCGCAGGTGTGCGTCGGGACGCGCGCCGGCCACTCGGGCTCTTCTGTCTTGTTCTGTATTACGTTGATTAAACGCATTGTTTAAACATAGTTAAATTTTAATGAAACGCAATTCTCTTTTGATTTGATTTTTGGAAATCAAAATTATATATCTTATATCTTTATAGATATACCCATTGTAAAGATAAATAATAATTTTACTTAAAATAAATATTGTAAAAACAGCAATTTTTAAGACTGATGGAATGCTTAAAAAGCACTGATTTACGTTACAAATGTCGCAATGTTGTGTCGTCATCGCCTCGCCTTTCATGAATCCCACATTTACTTGACACACTCACCTTAATAAATATCATTGTTAGAACTTTGTCCGCTTCTATTTACACATATTCACGATGATTCAGAGCAGTGGATATATGTTTGGTGGGTGGAAAATTTGTATCATATACGATTTTATAGGGATTATTGGATGATCGATAAATGACATAATCATATTATGATATCGATATGTTAAAAAAATTCCCAAACTTGATTATGTTATTTCAACGATTACGCTGACTGCCATACATCCAGCTATTCAATTCGAGCCCTTCCGGATCATCTATAATGCAGTTACCTTTTCGATTATATAGATAACTTCATTTAAATGGCATTCCCTTATACGAAAGGTCAAGCCTGCAAGGTTTGAAAAATAGTTTGCGGATCAATTAAATAACGTAAATGAAGATTACAACGCAATGAAAAAAGTGAGCACAAAAAAAAATGGTTAAATGAGTATGAATTTGTGGACCACATACAATTTTTCTGAATGAGAGGAGGAAAGAATGCTCATTTTTGCCAAGGTTTCAAATTTCTTGGTCAATTTCAGTATGGATATGTTTGAAATGTTTGGTATATAATTATTAATGTAATAACGAATTAATGTTGAACCTATCATAGCACTTTTCTATGATTCATTTGAAAAAAATAAAAAATTGTATTTATGAGTCTGACCCCCTCAGTTATTTAACTGATTTTCAGTGTGGGGATAACAATAAATTCAAAGCGACCAAGCCAACCTGTAGGCTCCGACCATAGAATATTGAAAACCCATATTGTAGGCTAGCATAGCAGTCGGTGTCCACTTTCCGTGCAATTAGAACCTCTTGAAAATTACCACAAGTTTACATGTTAATCAAATGGAGCGATTTTGTAGCACAAATAGTTTCAAGATTGCCGCAGGTTTACAGGTAAGCATACTAGCCTTTAACACCCCAAGTGATTACTAAATTCCCTTATGCAGTAACTTCGTATTGTTTTTCTGTTTGTTCAATACCATGCTGACAAGCTAAACCATATATCAAAGAATCCGTAACTAGGAAACCGCCAAAATCCCGTTGTTAACGAGTGAGTGACCTATGTGTATAGTATCCGTATCATTCCCCATACTGGGCTACATCGAGCCTTAGGTAGATGGGAGAAAAGGCGATGTTCCGGTACTCAACATGGCTCACTAACTCGTTTAACAACGACTTTGGCGTTTCCCTAGTTTTTAAATTGAACATTTTTAAAATGCGAATCATGTTCAAACGTATTAGCGTGAAACATGTACCAAATTTCCGAAGATAAAAACAAAATCCCTAAGTTTTATTACCCATTTAACACCCCTCAAAAAATATATGTGGGTGTAAAAAAAATATAAAAAATTCGAGATTAATGGGGTATCGAACCAACCCTCCGTGCGTAGTCTAAATACTTACCCAATAGCGCCAGGCAAGCCACGTAGTTATCGTCCCACTACTGCTACTAAACAGAATGCTATAGTATTTTAAAAAAAATCACATTTTAATTTATTGTAGGATTAATCGTAATGAATCTAGCTGATTTTGTTAGTAGTTCTCAGTAAACTCGTACCGGATGTTCTGTTTAAATTTCAGCCCAATCTGTTCAGCGCTTCCGGGCTGATTTTCGACGTACAGACATACAGACAGAATCAAGAATGATAGCCGTTCGAGTTGAATGGAGACACTCGGTCGCTCCGCTCCGCTTCGTTTTAAATACTGTAGTTGCAATTAAAAAAGCATCATTAAATCGCCAATCGCCATCTGAAATGGCCGATTGACTCTTCCATTTGCTACGCTCGCGCCTGTGCGGAGTATAGGAGACCTGCTAATCCTAGCCTTCAAAGGGTTCATATCTTGGCCCCCACGACAATCGACGAGTGAGCGGATAACCACCAATAGATCGATATTTGTAATAGGAAATATAGCATCAGTGGGCTGGACAGTGGCGAACACTGAACCCGCCGGATCCACGCCAGAATAACAAGGCCGATTCAGACCAACTCTGAATTAGTTATGTGCTTTCAATGCTAGGATCGCTCCAAAGTCCCACCATTACAAACTCCTTCAGACAAGAACTGATGGCTTTAAGTCCAAACCAGAAGTTTTTTTTAAAAAATTCTGACTTTGACGGGAATCGAAAACCCTGGACCTATGCATTGGACTCAGATTCGCTAACACAAGACAACGAGCCACACATAACCAATTGACAAACAATACCTTATAGATAATTGCAAATTAGGTTAAATTTTTTAGTATTTAAAATCTTATTGGTAAACCCTCAAAATTATTACGCATTTTTTTTTTTTCTTATTGATTTAAAATCCATGTTGAGAAAATGATATAGGAACGTACTCATTAACAAGGAAAATAGTGTAAGGTTTAATTATAAATTATACAGAGTTTTTTCGTTCAAAAGTAATGGCAACAGGCATCATGCCCGCCGATACTCGACTGAACATCGCACGAACCATCTCTGATATGCGTTGAGGCTGTAACGCAAAAGTTTATTGGTGTATCATAAAGTTTAGAAGTTATTAACGGAATTTACAACATGTTTGGGGGAAATATAGAATTAGCCGCTGCATACCACAACAACTACACCACACACTTCACACGTTTTCACATCATTCAATACACGTTCCTCGACACGCAACAATACCATCAATAAAATATGTCAATAATTAAACGTTAAAGGCTTGGCTCGCAATGTAGTTACAATTGTTATTCTCGCAATCGTATGTGGTGTCAAGACATTTTATGGTTGTATACCTTCCCTCAACGGTTTTGTATATAAGTTCAAAAATAAACATATTCAAAAAAGATATATATGATAATGATATTATCAGAGCAACATGGTTGCACATGATATAGTCTTTGAGAATCAGTTTTAATAACTGACTAGGATATAAAAAAAATACATTAAATAAATTGTTTAACAAGTTTTGGTTTCTACTGGACCAAATGCATCAACAAATCTTATGTTAAACATAACAATATAAAAATAATAATCTATCGTTGGAGATTGTTTTAATTTCGATGATTAGATAACATAATTTAAATGTGTCATATGTAATATAATACCACAAATAATAAGTATATTACGTGATAAGACTATTTAAGCAGATACACATATGTTAAATATCAAAAGAAATGGGCAATTATTAATTAAATCAATTGCGATTTGTAGTCAACTAATTTTAGCCTAATTTTAGCACGATTTTCAAAAAAAAACAAAATTAAAACAAAATTAAAAAAATTAAAATGGGAAAAAATTGGAAAACAGAGACAGAATTCACCAGGGTGATACTATAGGGTGGCCATATGTGCCCGTTAATATTGAATAAATCCAGAACCCTAATCTGATAGTAAAATTGGACAAACATGATTATGTAAATCGCATTGATTGCTTAAATTATTTGAAGTCCGGCCCAAAACTATGGTTAACTTCATCCGCTCAATCCTCCCAAACCACATTTTAAAGATTCGCCTTAATTCGCCTCAGGCTCAGAGTGATTTACAGAATAACTACGAAGGCAAAATGTCGGAATGGCTGAACTCAAATACGAAGCCATATTGAATAAACTTGTCCTGCAAAATTCGAAAGATATAACAGTGAATTACTAACACATCCATTATGTAACATGATTTTACCAAAACAGACAGAAAAAATTCTATTCTCAGAGTTGAAGTGTAAGACGACTAATCATTAAACAAATATCTTATCTACAATATCAAAGGAATCATATGAGTGCTAAAACGGCCATTTTTCGAAGGGGTATTTACCGCTAAACTAAAAATATTATTTCTTTCAGGCTAACTAGTAATGAGTGTAGCAACTAACAGCAAAATTATTGGGCCACCATGACTCCCAAACAATGACATTTTTCGAGCTGGTCCCTCCATCGGCAAATCTCCCATAAGAAATAACAGGGACGATCTTTTAGCCCCGTGACCTTGGAGGATTTTGGATCCCAAAAAATATTGGCCATTAGTGACGTTACGCTACGCCTTGTTTTGTATATTTATCTTTATTTTGTTTTGTAATTCGTGGGCAAGTAGTTCGGTCAAAATAGCTGGTACCAGATGGGGGTGTGGATTTTGGAATGGCATATTTTTGCCGTGTTTTGAGGTATATTGTTGGGCACAGTTTCAAGGACAGATGTAAAAAATTGTCATTTTTAGAATGGTCTTATGCTCTAGTATCTATGTGGACCAAAAAAGCAGGTATAGCGATTTAAAAAAATTCCAAAACACCAATTTTTTCGAATTTCTGGGCCAAAAAAATTGAAAAATTTGTTGTTGATCACAGTTAATAGCCCCTTTATACAAAACTTCATGGATTTTATGCAGTAGATGGAAAGAGACTGGTAACAACTAAATAAATTTGTGCAATAATTACCTTATTAAGCGATGCGAACGGAGCGTTTCCATTTGACTCTGCGGAAAAATTAGTCACTGTTTTGTTTTTTTGTCTTGTTTGTTTTTTTTTTTTGTTTGTTTGTATGTCTCCTCGCCATACGTTTCGACGGATCTCGGATCGAGTTGAAATTTTGACCATCGCCAAGCTTCGTTCTCGATTTAATGCCATTAGTTTTTGTGCATCGTTCAAAAAGTTAAAAAGTTACATTAAAGTTAATACGAAAGTTTTTTTCTTAAACTTAACGGGACAAAATCTGAGATAGCCAATCATTTAGAATGTCCTGTCCGGTCACGAAAATGTTAATTTTAATTTTTTGTCCGATAAGTGGTGTAGATGGAAATTACTTATAACCAAGTAACGTTGCCAATGGCAACGAAAGAACGCGCGAGTTTCTAATGGCACTGCACTAGAAGTAATCAAATACTTTCGAGGAGCAGTCCTTATTATTTGTCAACAAAGAGTTTAAATAGTTTCCCCACAAGTTGTCAAGGTCCCTCTTGAGATGGCGGTGGGATTTTATTCACAAAGTAAAGGTTTTACACACGGTTTACCCATACCTTTGGCATTAATAAATTAATATTGGAAACATTGCCACTAGTGGACAGCGAACGTCCGCAATTTTAAATTCAAAAAAAATGTGCAATGTGTGTTCTAGCTATACGCACGTGCTCGCTTATCAACGCTCCAACTGAGGCGGTTTCCTAGTATATTAATAATATTGTCGAAGCATTCTTAAATACGGTACAATTAAAAGTATTTTCTAGACTTTAGTTTTTGATAGTTTTGGAAACGAGTTTTCGTACTGAGCTTAGCTTTTCTGAACTCCCGACATACTGAATTAAATACTACGGAAATAATGTGGCTCGTTGGTCTTGTGTTTTGGTGTCTCTGCTTCAATGCAGAAAAGTCCAGGTTCAGATTCCCGTTTTAAAATCCTAGTTTTTGAAAATTCTGTTTGGACTTCAAGTCTTTCAAATTCTTGGCTGAGTATTTGTAAAAACAGTGACTTTGGAACAATTCCAGCAACGAGGCACAAAATAAAATTCAATGTTGTTCTGAATCGGCCTAGTTGATTCGGCGTTGATCCGCGGGTGTTCGCACTGCTGGGGGGGGCCCATTTCCCTATAAACATATCGATCTGTTGTGGTTATCGCTCACGTCGTCGATTTCGTCGGGGCTGGGGGGGGGGGGGGAGTTGACTTGTTCCGCTTTGTTTAATGTCCCCAACTGACAACCACTTATATATGACTAAGTTGATTACGACT
This sequence comes from Sweltsa coloradensis, assembly GCA_024449915.1. Lineage (NCBI taxonomy): Eukaryota > Metazoa > Arthropoda > Insecta > Plecoptera > Chloroperlidae > Sweltsa > Sweltsa coloradensis. The sequence continues at coordinate 8,425 of JAMZAV010011323.1, read as the reverse complement.
TTTATTTATCTTAATCGATTTTTGACAAATGCAACGTTTAAAAAGAGATTAGGACAGAAATGTATAGTTTTGTGAAACTATATAATATGTGCAATAATAAATACTCAATAATTTTCGATTTTCGATAGAATTCGCGGTTTTTCAATTTCAAATATGCAATTAGTTTTATATGAGGTCGAATTACAAACTTATTTAAAAAAAACTATTATGAAAAGCAATATTTCTGTCAAAAAACTTACTGTTTTTATTAATAATGTTTTCGAGACATTTTGCAGCGGGGTTCCTTGTACTGTAATGTAACTGTAATTTCGCGTGGTTTTGATAATTGGCGGGGTGGCTCATGTTCGAACCGACTGTTCTAAACCGGAACGCGTGGGCTTCAAATCCCCCACGCAATGTAATCTTGTTGACGCTAGCGGCTAGCGGAACCGCTCTAGAAGGAATTTAGACGGCCTCACACAACGTCATGTCGGCGGTGTATTGTAATACATACATACAGCGGGGCTGTTATTTACTAAGCAACCCTGAAACGAAAGTCCGGTTGTTTTACTATCTCGCTGTGTTTTGTAAACGTCTGGCGAAACGTGAATGCGCGGTCTAGTTCGTTTGGGATGCTTTGAAACAGCTCGGACGCCTCGCATCGGTCCACGTGCATTGCTTGTGCTGCAAGCCTTGTTATCAATGAACGCCCTCAAGCTCGCGCAAAGCTAAGTCCTCATGTTGAGTACAGTAAACAAACCCATGTTCTCGTGCAATTACACAGTTTTCGAGTAAATAACCAAAGTAAATCATCCGTATTATTAGTCTACTCTCTGAGTCACATGTAAACATTATGACTAAATCTAGATAAATTTGTCTCAATAAACTATGTAGATTAAATCTGTTATCTCTTATCCTATACAGATAATTTTTGTCGTAATCTTTTCAATTATCTTAGATAAAATAAAGTTTTACTATCTAGTCTTTTTAGCTTTAGATAACATTTTTAAGTACAATAATAAACAATACTTTAGCCACAAAAATAATGAAATAATCACTTTTTTAAAAAATGAAAAAAAATGTGCGTATCCGGATATGTCACTTGTAAAGGTCTGACAAATATTGCTTTTAACAAGAAAAATGTTATTGGTTGCATTTTTTTTTTTAAATACTTAAATTTCAATTTTTTTTATCCTCAACAAATTTATCTCGATAAGTTTCTACTCTTTTATCTTTTATCTTATCAGATAATTTTTGAGATTTACTTCTTCCACATCTAGATACAAAATAATAGACACAACACTGAATGTAAACTGATTTACAGTGAGACATTGATTTTAACCAAGACCAAGCCACATGTTCGGGTCGAAACTATTCGATGAGCAAAAAACAATGACCAACTAGAGACGGCATTTCTAATTAAATTCATCGACGCGTACAAGCTGGACCCGATTCAACGCGGACAACACCAGAATCAACGGCTAATTTGGGGAACGAAAACATTTAGAAATAATATGTGCTCGTTGCTAGGACTTGCTCCAATTCACCGTATTCCGCATCATTACAAAAGAATGGACTTTTGGTCCATGGCAGAAGTTAAAAATCTTCTGCCCTATAGCGCTGTAGCTAGGCGGATTAGCCTAACAATTAGGGGTTTTGTGTAGAGGGCTGAATTTTGGACTGTATACTCAGAACAACATATAAGAAAATTGTCTCGAGAGCCATGAAAAAATCCATTCCGTTAAGGGGTGGAAGGGGTGTAAAAAATGCATTTTTCCAAATATAAAAAAAAATCAAATAATCAAACTAATTTTGATCCTAAGATTTACAAAATATTACATATTGTAGATAAAAGTCCAAGTTTCAATAAAAAAAATATATATTCACCATATATGTATATATACCAGATTTGCACCCTTTGTCTTTTTTTCACCAAATTTACCCACTGTGCTTGGGAGGATATAGCCTACAGTTTAACGGTTAAGTGATAGGGCTGTGCCTTTTGGCTAAAACACTCAGAAGAATGATCTCAAAAATTGTCCCGAGGAGCCTCAAAAAAGTTGCTTGCTTAAAGGAGAAAGAGGAGGGGTGTACTAAAGGGGTTGATAAAACTAAAATCAGAAATCCGTATTTCAAATTTATATTTACAACGCCATATTAATGTGTATTGTAGATTAAGGTCTAAACTTTAATTTTAAAAATTAAATTCACCATTTTGGTTAAATCTGTCAGATTATGCGCCCCATTTTCCACACGGTTCATAAATTTCCTCATTTAGAAGTGTATCGTGCGACCACTATTTTTGTCACAAATTCTCCTAATATAAACGAATTAGGACGAAAAACAAAATTTGTGATGCTTTTGGGTACATTTTTACTCAGGGACTTTGACTCATTTTAACAAAAATTCACTCAATTTTAACGAAAGTTGATCGTTGTGACCACTCGTTTTGTTCAAAATTAATGCCAATAGTAAGAAATGAATAAAAAAGGTTTTTTTTTAACACCTTAGGTACAGTTTTTCACTCAATGACTTTGCCCCATTGTAACAAGTTCACTCAATTTTAATAAGTGTTCGTGTGCCAGTCGTTTTTTTCAAAAATTATGCCTTTAAATAAGAAGTTTAAAAAAAAGTTTTTTAACAACCTAGTACAGTTTTCACTCAATGAACTTTGACCCCATTTTCAAAGTTTACTCAATATTAACGAAATCTATCATGTGATGACTCGTTTTGTCCTCAAATATCCTAAAATACGATTAGGACGAAAATAGATTTGTCATACACTTTGTTCATACATCTTTTGAAATGTGGTCAAAGTCCATTGAGTGAACTGTACCTAAGGTGTTAAAAACTGTTTTTTATAATGTTCTTATTAAAGGCATAATTTTGAACAAACGATTGGTCACGAAAGGAGCGACAAAACTTTCGTTAAATTGAGTGAACTTGTTAAATGGGGTCAAAGTCCCATTGAGTGAAACTGTACTAAGGTGTTAAAAAACTTTTTTCCTTTTTCTTACTCTTGGCATAATTTTGAACAAAACGAGTGGTCACACGATACACTTTCGTAAAATTGAGTGAATTTTGTTAAAATGAGATCAAGTCCATTGAGTAGAAAATGTAACCCAAGCATCACAAAATCTTGTTTTCGTCCTAATTCGTAATATTAGGAGAATTTGTGACAAAAAGAGTGGTCGCACGAACACTTTCGTAATATTGAGGAATTTATGAAAATGGGAAAAGGGCGCATAATTGATCAATTTACATATATGGTGAAATATTAATTTTTTTAACTTAAAGTTTTAGACCTTAATCGACAATACACATTAATATGGCGTTGTAAATATAATATTTTGAATGACGGATTTCTTTATTTTAGTTTTATCAACCCCTTTAGTACACCCTCCTCCCTTTCTCCTATAAGCAGCTAACTTTTTTGAGGGCTCCTCGTCCAATTTTTTGAGATCATTCTCTGGAGTGTTTTAGACAAAATTCACGGCCCTATCACTTACCCGTAACTGGTAGGCTAATCCTCCCAGCACAGTGTGTAAATTTGTGAAAAAAAGACAAAGGGTGCAAATCTGGTTATATAGACATATAGTGTATATATATTTTTTTTATTAAAAATTTGGACTTTTATCTACAATATTGTAATAATTTTTTAATCTTTAGGATCTAATTTAGTTTGATTTTTGATTTTTTTATATTTGAAAAATGCCATTTTTTCACCCCTTCCACCCCTTAACCGGATTGATTTTTTTCATGGCTCCTCGAGCAAATTTTCTTTATAATGTTGTTCTGAGTATCCAGTCCCAAAATTCAGCCTCTACACAAAACCCCTAATGGTTCTTGTATTTTCCTTTAATCGCTGAACTACTGGACCTTCTTCTTTCAAAGGACAACGTCACTAGCCACTTCCTTCTCACCCTTCCATAATTATAATGTTTACCCTGATACCCATAGTTAGACTATAGCCCCCGGGTAGGACACCTATCTTAGGCTTTAGCGGCATTAAAACAAAACTTATTATTAAATACAGCGCAAGTTTCACAGACAGCCTGTGGTAGGTGTAAATTATTATGAGGGTTGACATTATGATTTCTAATTCACAACCACCAAGAGATTTATATACTGGACATAGATTATACTGGCCACGACGGAACGTGATGCTATTTATTGCTCCGACAGTTCTCGCATCTCCAAATTGAATTACTGTCATTATGGAATTCAAATCTATCACGTCTGTAATGAAAACTTGATTTTCTTTCAAGTGTCTTATTGATTGGGCATTGATCCCATCAACACTGATATTACTTATTAGATAATCATTCAAACAGATAATGTTTCAAATATTGATAAGCAACTATCATCAACACATCAATCATATATCACACGTATTGATTCAGATCAAAAGGATAGGCGTGCGCAGGGGATTTACAATGGGGGAAACAGATTGCAGACCGGCTGGGGAATTGCTTGCATTAACAACGTTGGGTTTAAAAATAGTTCATTTTCATAATATATTTAAATTCAATCATTATTGATAGCTGGCCAATTATAATGGGTGACCACGGGGATCCAGCGTACTAATCAAAACAAAGTACATGTTTACAAAATGAAATATTTAAGAAAATAAATTGACTATAATTCGTTACCTAAAATTGTTTTAAATTTAGAAGCAAAGGACACAAAAAAAGGCCTACTCTAAACATAGTGGATTTACACAAGTTAATAGAGACAATTTAAAATGTGGAATATGCATGATATTGCAAGCGAACAAGGTTATATATAATAGCTACGTTTGGTATAGTAAACTGTGCACTTTCCAGTTGTGTAAATATAAAATAAAATAAAACAATCGTATTTAGAGTGAAACCACTTACGTCATGATTGTCAGTAGGGAAACATAACTTATTACATTTAGAGTGCAAGTGCAGGAATAGTGAAATAATTAATAACAATATATGTACAATCAGTGCATCAGCAGTGTACAGACGAACTTTGGGAACACAGATTGGTTCAGTATTAACTCTGGCCTGAGGCAAGGTAGCGTGTTATCCCCGTTGTTATTTGCAATTGTCATGGATGCGATAATTAGGAGAGTTGAGCCAATCGTGGAGGGACCAGATACAAGAACAATGACATAATATGCTGATGATATTATAATATGGGCAGAGACAATTGAAGAACTGCAATGGAAAATTGATTGGAAAGAAGCTATAGAGGAGTTTGGATTGAACATAAGTATTAACAAGAGTAAAACTTTAATTTTGGAAAGGGTCAAGGTGAAAATGAACTACAAGAAGTTGACGAGTTGAACACTTCTATCAGCAGGTTAGGAAGTTGTTGTGGAATAAAGATTTCCCAGTCAAGTGTAAGCTGTTTAATATGTACAAGGTGTACTAGTTGCCAATTATAACGTATGGTGCTGTGACTTGGACGTTGGGAGTGAGCGATTCGAATAGGATACAAGGTGCAGAGATGATATTCGTAAGGAGTATAGCGGGGGTATCCATCCAAGCTTGAAAAAATCAAGAGTGAAGAAATTAGGAAGAGTGTTGGTGTTGACAAGCTTATGTTTAAAATAGGAAGAGAAAGATTGAGATGGTATGGACATATGAGAAGAATGTATATAAAGAGAATACCAAGAGCAGAATTTGAAAGGGGAAATATGGACAGAAGAAGACCTTGTAGACCAAGAGAGAAGTGGGACGACCAAAAAGTAAATGATGCTGAAGAGAGAGATGAGTGTTGGGATAAAGTACAAGCAGAAAGACAATGGGAGGACAGAAAGAAATTGCGTGAGCTGGTGGTAAGAAACAAGAAAGAAGGAGACGATATTGACGGAAAAGATGAAATCGAAGACGAAGAAATTAAAGGAGAAGAGAACATGACAGGCCTGGCAAGCCGGTGTTAATAAACTCTGTGTGCCCTAGAAAATCTGGTGGTTAGCCACCCCTTGACCCGACTAATGTTGGAAACAGGTGTAAGATATATATATATATATATATATATAGCTTTTTACATGTCGATTAACAGCGATTCATTTTTTCGAATACGGAATTCAAAACACGAAACACCTTTTTTAAATCTGCTATAAGGTACAGTATTTTATGTCCCTCTCCAGGTGACTGTCTAAATGAGTTGTAGGGTATTTGTGATGGGAATGTCCATCTAATGTGAATTTAATCTCTTGTATATATGCCTGTGGGGTTGTTTTTAATTTTTTTTCCCCCAAAATTAACTACCTCAAGTAAATATACATCATGTGTGTTAACCCTACAAACAATCAGGTAGGAAGTTATTGTTTTTTTTGTTCCAGGAATTCCTGTTTATAAAACTATTATGTTACTACACTATACTATGTAACCCACCATACCTCAATAAAGTATATTATTATTATTATCTATTATATATAGACTGAAAATACATCATTGGACAACTCTTCAGGCAGTATTGCAAGTGGTGGGTGTTTCGGCAACCTCCAAAATTAGAGTATCACGCGTTGGATTCGCTCTTTCCCCCAAATAACTGTTCTGTTTTGCCACTTATTCTACATTGAATGAATTGTTATCATCTTTGATCAATTAAGCTCATAGTAGATGCGAAAAGTCCAACGCGCAATAACACAGGTACGTGCTATTACTAGGGGTGTGCGAGTCCTGATTTATGAGTTCGAATCGAGCCATAGTACTTAATTTTTTGTTGATATAGATGTAGTGAAACTTTATTATTTATGCCAAACTAAGTTTAAACATTGAAAAAAAATGTGTTTCAAACGGCATGGCCAACTAGGAAAAACAAGATTGGTAAGGTAGTACCAAAAAGCAATAGCAATATCTACATTTCACACACGCGCGCGACCCGGCACCTCCACCAAAATCGTTATTTTCTTAATTCTCGATTTCGAGTCATGAAATTTCGGGTACTCGCCCACCCCTAGTTATTACACTCTCATTTACACGGTACAATGTCCCCAAACCGTCTAGTATTAATATTACGGTCCGCGAAAGTCTTCAATCCTTCATAAACTTTTCTTTAAAATACATTATACCATTGCGCACTGGCCGAACTTGAATTTCCACCACCCTGATTCTACTATTCAAGTGCACTCGTATTGGTAGCTAGACTAAGTGTTTCCACGTCAGACTCTCTCGCTTCGGTCCTCCCGCACCACACTCTGAATCTTCACCTTTAATCGCTCAGACTCGGAGAGATTTACATAGAATACGCGCTTTGTGCGGATGTTTGCGTCTCTGTCTGCACTCTACACTCAACAATCGTACGACGAATGAACAATCATTCTCTACCCGTCACTTACATTTCCTCCTTCAATAACGACGCAACGAAGAGGATTAAGAACGTGTTTTACACAAAAGAGGAGTACATTTAAAGTTGAAAACTTTTTTAAATATTGAACGGAAGGTGTTTTTCTTCGAAGTTTTCGATGTGGAAGGAATTACTGAAGCTTGTTTGTAAAACTCTACAATTTGTCTTCGAAAACATATGTTCGGGATTGACAGCGAATGTTCCAAAGGCTGCTTAAATACTGAAATAAAATAAGTTACCTAAGTGAGAAATAAACTTATTTGGAATGAATGTTTACAAATACATCAAATAAAAGCAAACAATGGAAGGCAGTTTTAGTTTTGTTGCTTCTCATGGTGTGAGTTGTGAGGTGTGAGGTGTGAGGTTAGCACGGATGGTGTGAGAGTGTGAGGTGTGAGGTGTGAGTGTGAGTGTGAGGTGTGAGGTGTGAGGTGTGAGGTGTGAGGTGTGAAGAGAAACGTAAATATTGTAAATATACGATCCCGGTACTAACAGCACAAGAAAACATTTATAATACACTTGTTTGGGCACTTATTGAGAAAACACACGACGCTATGCAGTCTTGTATTAATTTGCATAATATTTTCTTTTATGATGTATTCACTCATATTGCTACTTGAAAAGCACAATCAAATGTGATAAAAAACATAAATACGTTATCATAATTAACACTCGGTGACACAAACATTTATTTATTTGTAAATAATATTTCAATGTCGAATGACATGTATATATTATTGGTAGTTTAACTGTGCTTGTCAAAACATAAGACATTTATAAAAAAAAAATACAAATACGAATTAAAATAATCATTGGTACAAACAGTAAAGATATGTAAATGTATTTAAATAGCATGTAATGTGTGCATTGTATGTGCATATCAATGAGTTGAATCATTCGCACACAGCGCTTGTTCGCAAAAACTATTTATAATTTGCATTATTTATATTCAACACTAGTAAAAATTGATTTTTTTGCTTAATTCTTTCTACAGAACGAATACCACAACAAACGTAAAGAGCAACTTTTAGTTGCGTAGCCGTCATTTCAATGTAGAAAGTCTAATAACTCGAACAAACATGTAGCAATAAATTTCCTAGAAAAATAAAAAGGAACCCCA
>JAMZAV010011322.1:0-20574 GCA_024449915.1 Sweltsa coloradensis | reverse complement strand
CCATAAGAGCACATACTGTCTCGGGTTCTAGTGCAGCTAATTTACTGTGCGACACCACACGGCCCACCACTCTACCAAGCTAAGTGTGACCATGAAGAGCACCATAGCACTGGTCTGTCTCGTTGTTGTTATGTCTCAGGTAAGCAGGACTTAGAAGGTTTACGTGGCTGACTCTGTACAGCTCTTGCTATCATCGGGCAAAAAGCTACTTCGCTTTTAATGAATTTTTCAGGGGACCTTCTAAAATCCGTAAATTAAAAATTGCCACCTTTTAGGATAGAACTTAGAAGTTTGTTTTCTGAATATCATACTTATCCGATATTGATGATATTTTCGGTGAACTTTTTAAATCTCTGACCTTGGATAAGATTTTGGATTCAGTTTAGGAAACAATTCTTATCAATTTTTCCTAATTTAGGCATCTATTAAAATACGCTAAAAACTAACTTGTCAAAGCGGCTACAGTGCGCTCGCATAGCAGAAGTTTGAACCAACATTAAACTTGTAAGTTTTTAAATTTGGACAAGATATGAACATTTCTGACAAAATGATAATTTTTTCCACGTCCATCATCACCCACCACTAATTGTAACAGACGGTTTCTATACTCTTCGTAAAAATGCCCTCTATAACATATCCAAAATCCGCAAAATCCTCATGCCGGGCGGGAGTTTTAAGGGCAAATTTCCCAAATTTTGAGTACAAATTTCCTAAATTTTACTTTGTAGATCATTGTGCCAAGTGGGGTCATAGTTATGAAATTTTGCAGGGTCAATAAGTACAACATTCTCTTCTATTTTACAAATTTTCAGCTAAATCGGTGAAGACCCTAAAGAATTGGTATGTAACATTATGGGAATGTCGTACTCGGGTCGTGTTGCACGTATCGGTGCACGCTCAACAACGCGACGGGACTTTAGCGTTTTCCTAGTTATAAAATCTTTTGTATAATTGTTTTGAATAATTTTACTTTGTGACCATTTTGACCCCTAATTCTCTTCTTTACGAACTTTTTTTACATTATTTAATTTAATTGAACTCCTTTAGTAAAATATGCTTTCATTTAATACGGCACTTTGGTTCAATATCTCACAAAGTAAAATTTTGGGAAGGTGAACTTAAAATTTTAGAAAGTGCCTTTAAGACCCCTGCCTGGTAAGAGGATTTTGGCGGATTATTTATATGTTATAAAGGGCATTACTACGAAGAGATTGATGAATCGTGTACTGACCTTTATTTTTTATTTTTATTGCAAAGCAATGATAGAACATTATTTTTAATTATTCTACCTGCTGACCTCGGTTGACTTCTAATCCCTTGCGCGACGTTCCTTTTTTTCTTTTTAACTTTAACTTTTAATCTGTTTTTAATACACTTTCATTTGATACCCCACTTGGTACAACAACGTACAACGTAAAATTTATGAGATATTGTACTAAAATTTTTGGTGTGCTTAATGTGCCCTTAAGACCCCCGCCCCGCATGCGGATTTTTGCCGATTTTGGGTATGTTATAGAGGGCATTAACACGCTTTCATTGCATACCCCACTTGGTACTATAACGTTCAAATTTTTTTTGGAAATTTGCACTAAATTTTTTGAAAATTTGCCCTTAAGACCCCCGCCCCGCATGCGGATTTTTGCCGATTTTGGGTATGTTATAGAGGGCATTTTTTAGAATAGAATGGTGTGTAGAAACCTTCCGTAACATTAATTTTAGTATACTGGTCGGCCACAGGAACGGGCGGATGTTCGCCCTCACCCGTATCGCTACGACAGGGTCGCGTTATACGGACGAAAATAAGCTTAATATGCCGATAAAATAATAAATTTAAAACGATCAGAATAATAAATAAATAAATAATAATAAATTGTATTAAGAGTCTACCAACTCAATTATATATAACTGATTTTCATTGGGGAACAGTAAATCAAAGCGACCAAGCCAACCCTGTAGGCCCCGACGCAATCGACGAGTGAGCGATAACCAACCAAAGATCGATATTTTTAATAGTAAATATAGCAATTAGTGGTATGGACAGTGCGATCACCCGCGGATCAACGCCAAGAATCAACAAGGCCGATTCAGAACAACTCTGAATTTATTATGTGCTTCGTTGCTAGGACGGCTCCAAAGTCACCGTTTACAAACTCCTAAGACAAGAACTGATGGACTTAGTCCAAATCAGAAGTAAAAAAACTTCTGACTTTAGCGGGAATCGAACCCTGGAACTTCAACATTGGAAGCAGATACGCTAACAAGATCAACGAGCCACACACTAGAACAACGAGCCACACTAAATTTACATGTTAGAAGTGGAAACGTTCTTTTGAGAATTTAACATCAGTATTCGCCATGTGGTTCAAAGTTTGAGCCAAATTTAAAAAAATAGGCTTGTGACGCGGTAGGGGGGTGGGGGGGTGGGGTGGAGGAATGCAAGTTCAGCACGCTACTACGATCTGAAGCTATTTACTCTTATATTTTATTTATCAAACATAGCTATTTCAACACAAATACAACACTAAAATATACCATATTACAAATTTACAAAATACCAACCTTACAAAACAATGAAGTGCCGCCGATAGTTACTAATCAGTCGATCAATACTGATCAATAAGTATCGGGACACTAGTAGACTATTTTTACTAACAAAGTCCTGCTTTGGGAGGGTTATGAAGGTTGTACACTAGAATTATAAATCAATGATTTAAACTAGTACTGTTTAATAAAATACACATAGAACATAAGATAACATGATGTTAAATTCGCACGCATTACCTAAACCTTGAAACACTTCCTTCCTTCATGGTGGTCAAAATAAGAGGGAGCCCGTTTAACTTAGGAAAACGATATAAGGGGTAACAGCGGAGTTCCCCTGATTTGCTGCGTTACATTAGGATTATAGATTTGTGCTTCACAATCCAAGTACAATCACTCTTTTAAAACTTTTAAATTAAACATGAAATCATTTCTTATATTCAAAAGTTTCTACTCGCTCCATGAATACCTCTCCTGATAATAATGTAAAATGAATCTAGGGCGACGGTCGTTCGCCCGCAGCCAAGCGCACGCGACTGCTAGTAGGCGATGATAACTCGACCCTGTTTACTCCTACCAGAGTTGGGGGGGTTTTCAGCTATCTGCACACGCCGTCCCGAAAGATTAACAATCTTGAAACTCGGTGACCTGATATGTGGTTCATGACATACAAAAAAAAATCAGCTCGATTCGATAACCCGTTCTGTGTTAAAAAAAAGTGCGTAAAAATCGACGAAAACCTTCCGGCTGGCTGGGTGGGTGGCTAGCTAGGGATTCTGACAGAGAGGAATAAGAGCCTACAGAGAAAACGGTACATCTTAGAACTATGAAACTTAGACCACACTTAGATGTACCACAGACTCATATACTTCCGCCGAAAGGCCTCAACACCCCCAAAATCATCCCCTAAAATTGGAATCATTCATAGCTCTAACTCAAAATTGAATTTTTATTCAAATTAGTTATAAAAATAATTTTTAAATGTGTTTTAACCCAATCGGTCTATTCTCATTATATAAACCACATTTTGTCAACCCCCATCCATAATAGTTTATATTATTTTTACCTTGATTTCCAGCATTCACCATGATGGCACCAAATGAGTTATCATCATGAAATTTCGAAAGATGGTACATAATAATATGAAAAATAATCCGCCGAGAGGCAAGCGATATTCCATTCCCAACACCCCCTAAATCATCCCCTAACATTGGAATAATTCATAGCTCTAACCTAAAATTGATTTATTATTCAAATTAGTTATTAATTTTAGGTCTTAATGTGTTTTAACCCAATCGGCCTATTCTCATTTCCTAAACCACATTTTTTCAACGCCCATTCCTTTTTGTTAATATTATTTTAGCTTGGTTTCCGGCATTCACCATGAAGACACCGAATGAGTTATCATCATGAAATTTGGCATGATGGTACATAATCATATACATAATAATAAATCGCCGGGAGGCAAGCGATATTTCACCCCAACTGTTCCCTACTACCCTTTACTTTGGGAGAAACGTTAGGTCGTATTTAATACAATTTAGAATATTTTAATTGCTGATTAAAATTATGCATCAAAGTGTTATAGTCCTGTCAACAAATCATTCACAAAAAAATACAAAATGTAATAAAAACATTGTTTATTGCCAGCTACAGATTGTAAACAAAAACAAAAGATGGTAGCTTTTGTTTCTAGACAATCTGTTTAAAAGGCAATCTATCCACCTTTTAACGTATTTCACGTATTTCACGCCTTGATATGAAACAAAATCATTTAATTCTTTCTCCCTAGTTTTGCATTGAAAAGAAGTAAGATCATTTTGCCTGTCGACGAGCGCCAAGCCAACCATTTTCGTGGTAAAAAAAAAGTAACAATTTTAAACTCAATATATTTTAAAAAATTACTTAACCATTGACATTTTAGAGTTCTCGTTATGAACCAAATTCAATGGCCTAGTAGTTTGTTTTTTTTAATTTTGAGTTTAAAATTTTTACTTTTTTTTTTTTTTTTTTTACTTTTTAGAGTTCTCGTAAGAACCAAATTCAATGGCCAAGTAATTTTTTTAATGATTTTAGTTTAAAAAATTTTCTTTTTTTTACCACGAAAATGGTTGGCTTGGCGCTCGTCAACAGGAGAAATGATCTTACTTCTTTTCAATGCGAAACTTGGGAGAAAAAACGAAATGCTTGTCTCAACTTCTATATCTCACAGCATTCACAGTCAAAGACTTTTGAAGGAGAGCTTGGCTGCCGTTTTTTTTTTTTTTTTTTTACAAATTTATGTATTTGGGTGTTACCTACTACTTACTGAAAACCTCTGTCCACTACCATTTTACAAGATCAAATTTCCAAATTCACATCCCCAATCATAAATTAACCCTATTCTCGAAAGGTCCACAATATCTAGCCCTACTCCCGTAACAAGTTATCCAACAATATACGAACCTCTTCCTCAATTTAAACTTGTAAGTCAAACATGAAATCGTTTCTTATATCCAAAAGTTTCTATTTGCTCCATGAATAACTCTCTTCATAATAATGTAATGTGAATTACCTATTTATCAATCAATTATCAATTAATTTATCATGTTAAAAAGAAATAAAGTTAGAAATTACAGTCCAAAAATTATGGGACATCACATTATGTTTATTTACTGCCAACTTCTACATACAAAGCTATTTAACATCATTTATATCATCAACGGAGTCTCTATGGCAAGTTTTCGACACTTCGTTGTGTTTATGTGTGTATGTGTGTCAGTCTGTGTGTTCGATGAGCAGGGGCCAAACTACTCGTCCAATTTTGACGAAATTTCACATCAACGTCTAGGTCCATAAGATAGGGCTGTTAACATGGACAGCAAATTTCGCAGGAATCCAGCCTACAAAAAATTTAAATTTGAAAAAATTACTTCTTTATTTTTTTAAACTTAAATTTCCCTTTGGAAAAGAATACCCTTCTTCAACAATGTTACAAATATGAATGTTAACAACTGTGAACATTTTCAGAATTATATCTTGCCCTGCCAACTTTCAAAAATTAATTACTGCAAAAAATCGTGTTTTGCTGAGCTTTACTAAATTGAATTTGATTTGAGGAGCATTAAAGATGAACGCAGAACATATCGAGTCAAACTCGGGTTCATGTATAGACCTTTCTAACACATATTTTGGAATCTTGGTAGCTTTAATACTTTGGCGTTGGCGATGTGATATGTTTTCAATGTTTTGGTGTCGCCCGCGTTCACATGCATAGCGATCAGTGGCAGACAAGTCTCGACATGATGACTCATGCAGAGCTGCATGCATGCTATGCTGCAGCTGCAAATGTAAATGTGGTACTCGCTCACTCGTCCAACAACGACTTTAGCGTTTTCCTAGTATCATTACTATTATCACAACAATCTTCCCCTCCATATAATAAATACTTTAAATGATACCAGTTTTAGAATAAAACTTAAGGCATTCCTACAGGAAAACACTTTCTATAAGTTGGAGGATTACCTTAATCACTCCCACTCAGAGAATCCAAAACCAACATCATCCCCCTTGATAACTAATGAAACATATAGGCCTACATTACGCCAGCATTATTACTACTATTAAATTGACCTAATGTTATTAAATATTAATATTATCGATTGTGAGGTTTAGATTACATTAGTATTCAGTTCCTGTATTATTTATGAATACCTACAAACATTAAATGATTTACCTAGCTATAGTTATTCACACTCTCTCACTGAGAAGCATATCCTACCTATAGTGTATGATCAAATGTGAATAAATAAACTAAAACCTATATTTATCTACACTGTTCTCTTCTCTCCATAAAAGAGTTATACGCTTATACCTGTTTCAAGTATATGTCAAAGAGAATAAAGCATTACACAAGTTGCTCTGGTAAGCTATACAATTCCCTGAGTGGTGTGTGTTGGTCTTGAATGTACATTGCTAACCACACAGAGGTTTGTTATTACAAAGTGACGTAGTCTTGTCAGCCAGTGCCGATGAAGTGAACTGTGCACTGTTTTTCTAAGTGATAGTGATGAATAAGCATTGTCTATTTAAAATCCCAATAATAGGTATCAATTACGAATCGATGCTATGGCCATGGCTATGTCCAATCATGAAATGATGATTGAATAAGTTTCAGCCAATACCACAAAATAAATAAATAAATAAATAAATAAATAAATGAATAAATAAATAAATGAATAAATAAATAAATAAATAAATAAATAAATAAGTAAATAAATAAAAATAGTAAACAAATAAATAATTTGACATGTTTCCCTGCAGAGAGCCGCATTGCAGAATAGTGAAGTGACGCCTTGTTCTGCCCTGTCAGCCTCAAAGTCAATACGAGTTATATGCAAAACCTCGGACGGGACGAGTGTGTCCTGCAAGAATCCCCAGGCCGGAACTAAGGTGCAAATGAAGTGGAAGAAGAAATTCGTCTACTACGACGACAGAAACTCAAGCGGAAATGGGACTGTCCAGTGTCAGGAGTCTGGGCAGTGGAAGTTGGAAGCAAAGACCGGTACAGTACAATCTTATTATTATTTAAGACTGTTGGATGAGCTCGAGCAAACCAGGCTACTAACAGAATGCAGAGATTTAGTCTGGATCACAGTGGCGTCACAAGGGGTATTTTGGGGGGGCCGGCGACATTTAGTCGCAATTCGCGCTCCCCAATCATCTCCTCGTGTTTCCAATTAACATCCCACAGTACGTCATCCATTAAAAGGCATAGATTTTTACCACAATGAACTCGAAGGAGACAACTTTTACATTAAAAAGAAGATTAAATAGATAAAAAATTGGTTATTGTGATGCTTTCAAACGCAAAGATTTTCACCAAAACTAACTTGAAGGAAAAATGTTTTTATGGGGGCAAGCCCCCCGGCCCCCCCCCCACTTAGCCTTTTGGACGTCTATAAATTAATTGGTTGAACCTCCCCTTTATGAATTCCTGGATACGCCATGGCACTAAAGCCCCCCCCCCCCCCGTGCAAAGTTTAGGATAATATGCCTCTGCTGGATTCGTGCCCACTGAATGTCCAAACTCAAGTGACGCTCCTGCTGGTTCACTTGGAAGCTATATCGCTTGTTTAATCGGGTTGTGGTTTGCACCAAAGTGTTATGCACGAATGTTGCTACACTCTCCTCCCACATAAATACACGTATGTATAGAATTAATTAAAGAAACTGTTTATTTGATGTAAATTCTACAATGAAGCGAAGTACAGAACCGCAGTTCATACTCTTTGGGATCCTTAGACCAACTTACTTCCCAACACACTCAAAGCTAAGCCAAACTTGACCTCCCCCTCTCACATGGTCACCAACCTCAGAATATAAATAAGACTAAAATAAACTAAAAGACTAATTAGACATGTCAATCCACACAATCCACTAACTTATAAAACACAAATCTATAAAGACAACTTAAATTAAACATTACTACTACGTATTATTAAATAATGTGAATCAAAGCGATAGCACACATATAGTGACCAAGAGAATAAACATAGTTAAGTTGGTAGAGCGGGATGGAATACTTTACGTAAGTCCGTAGAACATGTTAGGTCCGGTTTTGACCGAGTTTGTATGAAATACATCCAATAATACAATAATAATAATTATGAATATAAGGTTTTTAAGCATAAGCCCGCTTTAAGGACATAGTTATTGATTCATAGCAGTTGTCGAAAACGTTTGCCACGACTGAAATTCGAACCCAGAACCTCCGGCTTAGCGTGCCATAGCTCTAACAATTAAGCTACCAGAACCGCAGAACGAACCTTAACTAAACTGCTATTTGGTGTGACTGTTGACTTTCATGACATAAATCCAACAGAAGACTGCAATGTAGCTGTCCTATCTGAAAGATCGTATGGATAAATCTAATCACATCTCATCTCCCATGAGTTGGGTAGTATGAATATAAGGGTTTTAAGCATAAGCCCGCTTTAGGACATAGTTATTGATTCATAGCAGTTGTCGAAAACTCATGGGAGATGAGATGTGATTGGATTTATCCATGCGATCTTTCAGATTTGACAGCTACATTGCAGTTCTGTTGAATTTATGTCATGGAAGTCAACAGTCACAACAAATAGCAGTTTTGCGGTTCCAGTAGCTTAATTGGTAGAGCTATGGCGCGTTAAGCCGGAGGTTCTGGTTTCGAATCCCAGTCAAGGCAAACTTTTCGACAACTGCTATGAATCAATAATAATAATATATAATTATAATATATAGTATTATATAAGAAAATTAAAACAAAAATTTAGTGCTCTAGCTAAGAGATTAAAAAGATATAAAAAATGTAGAACAAAACCGAATGTTCAAAGAAAAGGAAAAACAGTTATACCAAAAACTATCTTGTACCGAAGAAATAATAGGAAATGGAACACCAACTAAGAAAAAGATAAAATAGTTTTGGACATGAATGTGGGGTAACCCGGTAGCACACAACCAGGATGCGCAATGGATTCAAGATAAAATAGCTAGGATGAGCAATATTAATGAGATGAGATTCGAAGGTATAACTGTTTATGAATACATATCGACAATCAGTGCTACACATAGCTGGAAAGCACCAGGTAATGATAATATTCAAAATTTTTGGTAAAAGAAATTCAATACTACTCAAAATCAAATTAGAATATGTATCAATGAGTTTATGAATCGAGTTAAAGAAATACCCGAATTCTTTACTGAAGGAGTAACCTTTCTCAAACCGAAGGATAATGACACGAAGAACCCAAGTTAATATCGGCCAATCACATATCTACCAACTTTATATAAAATATTAGATTAGATTAACTTTATTAAGTTCAGTTTTGAGTTCATCAACTCGGTTACCAAACATTTACAACAATAACCACATATTCTGCACAAATGCAGGGCACTGACAAGAGTCAACAACAACCTTGGTATTTTCTTATGCGCTCTTTGAATTCAGAGACATTTCTAGGCAATGGATTTACAACTCTTTCATCCAAACCATTCCAACTCTTGGTCACAGAACCAAGAAAGGAGTGTTTACCTACATCCGTGTTACATTTGTGAACAAATATCTTCATACTATGATCTTTTCTACCTCTAAATGGTGCAAAAATAATCTTTTTATTTAGGTCATCCCAAGCCGGTTGACCTGTAAATACTTTGTAAAAAGCATATGACTTCATGCATAACCAATAAAGTATATAATCATTGCAAAGAACACAATATTTAATGGCCGAAGAACAAAAAGGATGCTGTACAAATTCGCAGGGATGTAAAGAACAACTCATTATCGACTCTACTGTAATGAACCAGGCACACAATAAGAAAAGGAATATTCACGTAAACTACATTGACTACAAGAAAGCTTATGACTCAACACCACACACATGGCTTATTAAGATTTAACAAATAATATATAAAATAAACCCAGTAATTGTAAACTTTTTGATGACAGTAATGAAGACATGGAGAACAACACTAAAACTCAATATGAAAATCCAGCAGATAACTACAGATCCAATCCAAATTAAACGTGGCATTTTCCAAAGTGACTTATTTAGCGCATTATGGTTTTGTCTGTCATTAGACCCACTGTCGCATATGCTTAATGAATCTACATACGGATTTAAAAATAAGTTCAATAATAAAGTGTGTCACACAATTTCACACCTATTCTACATGGATGACCTAAAGTTATATGCATCAAATTTAACTCAACTAAACAGTTTAATCAATACAACATTAGAATTCAGTCAAGATATCTGCATGGAGTTTGGAGTAGACAAATGTACGACGCTACATATCGAAAAGGGTAAGGTTACGCAAGCAGAAGAGTTACAGCTAGATGATGGAAATAGGATTGGAGTAATGGACGATAACGATGTATACAAATATTTAGGATTCTCACAAGCTGCCAGAATTGAACATGAAGTAATGAAAGCAAAATTGATAGACACATACAAGAAACGACTAAAATCTATCCTCAAGACGCAACTAAACGGTAAAAACAAGATCACAGCAATAAATACATATGCTATATCAGTACTGACATATTCATATATCCACGCGTTGGAAATATTAACTCGTACTACACTTACCAAACACAGAATACATTATCCTAAATCAGCAATAGAGAGATTGACACTTCCAAGAGAACAAGGAGGACGGGGCCTTATTGATCTGAACAACTTATATTATAAACAACGAGACATTTTAAGAAAATATTTCTTTGCAAAGAAAAACCAATCAACACTACATAGGGCTGTGGTGCTAGCAGACAAATCATTAGGCCTAACTCTACTCAATCTAGCAAACGAAAATGTTAATCTACAAGGAAACCTCATAACTGACGCTGCAAAAAAGTTACGTCTCTCAGACAAGACACTACAAGAGACATTATTATGAAGTACCCAATTATCACGTAGATATCAAAGCATCAAATTGATGGTTAAACAATGGTGAACTATTTGGAGAAACAGATGGTTTTATGATGGCTATTCAAGACAGAGTGATTGCGACGAACAATCATAAAACTAGGGAAACGCTTAAGTCCCGCCGCGTTTAGTGCATTGAGCTGCCATGGGTTATGCGGATTTTTTGTTGTTCTGTGAAAAAATTATTACTTAAGTTCAAAAAAATATTTAAATTAAAATAAATTAAATAAAAAATAAGCTTAATTTTTTTTATTTAACTAATCGTAATTTAAAAAAAGAAAAAAATCGAAAAACTTGGATTTTTATAAGAAATAATTTTTTGATTGCCCTCAAATTTCACACGAATATATAAATTAATAAAATTAAGTTTCTGTGAAAAATTTATTACAATAGGATCAAGCATGTAGGTGTTATAAGTAAAAATTTTTTTAAAAAAAGAAAAAACCCACAAAATTTATATTTTCACTAAAAATAATTTTTCGATGGCGCTCAAATTTCACACGAATATCTTAATTCATAAAATTAAGGTTCTGTGAAAAAATCATTAAAATCGGATAAAGCATGTAGTTGTTATAAGTAAAATAAATTTTCAAAAAATCGAAAAAAATCGTAAAATTGCCATTTTCATGAGAAATAATTTTTCGATTGCGCTCAAAAACGTGGCATTTCTAAGTTTAGAGATTTCGAAGGCCTCCATAAAATTTCATCGCAATTGGAATATCGGTTTCGCCGGAATCGTGTTAACAGACAGACAAAAATACAGAAAGAAAGAAAAACAAAGCATTCCGGATTTTTTTCTCCAGTGTAGTGAAATGGAATCTTCGCTTCGCTCGCTACGCTCGCTTCGCTCATCCAAAAATACATTATACAAGATGCGACAGTAAACGATCAATGTAGAAAATGTAGTTGAAGGGGTGAAACCATCGAACACATCATATCCGGGTGCAAGTCACTACATCAAACAGATTACCTCTACAGACATAACCAAGTAGCTAACATTATTCATCAAAAACTAGCAATCAAGTACAACCTCATTGACACACACACACACACACACACACACACACACACACACACACACACACACACACACCTTACTACAAATACAAACCGGAGAAAGTACTAAATAGTAAATATTTCAAATTATATTACGACCGCTCAGTTATAACAGACCAAACTATACATCACAACAGACCGGATATAATAATAATAATAATAATAATAATAATAATAATAATAATAATAATGATTGACAGTAAGAAACAAGAAACTTCCCTTATCGACGTTGCTGTCACAATGTGCCACAACGTCGAGACCACGTGGAAAAAAAATGACAAGTATAGTGAACTTGCAATTAAAATCAAGAAAATGTGGAAACAGAAAAAGGTGAATACAATCCCATTCGATATATCGGCCAACGGCATCTTACCGAAGAAGCTACATGAAAGCATTAAACACCAGTAGATCTTCTACCCAATGTATACATCGTGACTCAAAAGGCAGTAATATTTAACACGTGTAGAATTGTTCGTAAATTTCTAAACTAAGAATGATACTTCGAGATTCCGAGACAGCTTCCATCCTGACATGGTTTTCGTGGTTTCCCATAGTCCGAAGAGCAAATGCTAGGATGGCGACGAGAAATCGGTCACGACCGTACACAGCAGAAAGAAAACATCATCTACAAACAATATTTAAATGACTTATTTTAGTTAGAGTTAAGACAAAGAAATAATGTATGTTATATAGGTACACATGGAAGTACTTGACGTAAGTCCGTACAACATGTTAGTTTGTATGAAATACACCCAATCAAACAATAATAATGTCAATAATAATATGAAGATGCCAACAGGCTAGGTATATACTCAATGTGGATAGAGATAGGTGTCAACAGCTTACCTGAGTTGTAGAGGTGGCTGCCATAGTCCAACACACATAAAAATGTATACACAAACTAATTACTTAAATAAGTCACGAGACGTTTTGGCTTTACCCTTCACATTCATTCATTTGCTAACATTTGCTTGTGCTCACAACACTTTCGTTCGAAATTATTCACTTTGATGTTCAATTCAGTATTCAGTATTAATTGGCATTATACATATTATTGATAATTACAATGCGTTGTTCACATCACTATGTAACAATGAATGGTATATAAAATTGGTTTTAAACGTATTGCACAATCATTTAGTTTTTACATTTTGGTGCATATATGTCAGAAGACGTGTGAGTGTGCACCATATGTTTATGTTTTCCTTTATTACTAGGAGCTATACTTAATTTTACATACAAAATTAACATTATATTTTAAGAAAAGAAGGATTTAATTTTATTTAACTTACAATTTATGTTTTTGAAAATGGCTTCTTATGATTTCCTTTTTACAGTTTATACAAAGTCCTATGAGACAGAATGCTGTTCTTTCCTATGTGCTGTAACAAGTTTGTTGACAACTCAGCACAGCCACAATATTATTTCATAGCCATGCTCATGCTCCCCACTCCACTATGACTCATACACCCATGACTATCTCTTCCCTCACATTCCACACTCCAATAATAACCCATTCCTTATTACCTGACCTTTTTTTATGTATGTATGATCCATACAACTCAACTCCGAGTTTGACTCATGTACATTGTATAATAGGCTAGTGATTGTGACCTTAGTTGAAGGCATTGAGCTCAGAGTGCATTGAGAGACGATCACTTGTAGCTAGTCAACGGTCTAGGGTGGACGTCTGGTCCTCTGCTGTAAGCAGGTTCAGTTTTGTGATACCTAACAAAAGTGCATTGTTTAGTGGTTGAACTTTACATGGTAATTTACGCCTCTTATTGGATGAAGACAGTGTCGCGTGTGCGAGCCTTCCTATCCAGTCAGCATATGTTTAAGAAGAATTCTTAAAAGCTGGAAATATTAAGAAGTATCTCAACCGAAGGACGAAGCAGGCCCCCCTGGAATTCTGGCAGTTACAATTGCCAATCATCAGCTACCCTCACTGTACGCCCTACCCCCCCCCAAGAGTTTTGGACACCCCCTGTCAACTCAGGACTGCAATTTTGGTATCGTATGAACTGATATACTTTAGTGTTTTGGTCATAATTCTTTGTGCTTCGCGCCTACCTTCGATTTTGCGGCGTGGACACGGAATCATAGTTGATTATAAATTGACGTACGTCGTAGTCTGGCATGATTTAGGACATTATAGAACAGAATATGGTTCATAAACTCAAGGCATTTGAGTCTTAATTTAAGGAACGATGAAGTTGTTTTCTATTGATTTTCAGTTTGCTAGGTTATGGTTATAATTACTCATTTTCTTATGCAAGGTATTGCTATAATTAGTCATCAACTATTGCAAGGAATTATATTGCACATAACCTCAAGGCAGTTAAGCCCTAATTAAGGAAACATATGTTTGCTTTTGTGTTAATTTAAGGCTGTAAGGTTCTGGATCAATTTCTGTATCCCTGGATATTTTCATGTATTATATTATAATTATCATTACCCTTTAGCATTATATCAAGGTCAATCAGAGGACAACGTGGTGGGTTGCCCCTCTGCTTTCTCATGACTAAACCCTCCGGCTCATCTTTCTTTGTTTGTATCAGCCGTGAGATGGTGGGTAATGATTGACTAAACAAAGTGGCGCCCTATTTATTTATTTGAATCACATTTATAATTTATGAATTTTGTGAACCCCAATCCCACGCCCCACTCTACCAACCCCCACCTGCCCTGAGCACCGGCAATTAGGCGTCGCAGTGCTATGTAAGTTTTACAATATATGTGCCAGCTGTTATAGTTTTATTGGAAAAAGTTCCGTTATTCGCTAAGATTATCTCTATAAACTACTAGATAGTCCTACAGTCGATTTGACTTGTCACCATTTGGCAACTAACGCCCGTTTGTATGAACAATTGATATCAGAAGTAACGGTAACGGAGATGTCGAATTAAACTTTAACACTACTCTCACTCTCAGGTAGGAAATTATTTCATTTTAGTGTCAGCCAGTCGCAGGAACATGAAGCGTTTCGAAATGTTGCTGAATAATAAAGATTTTTCCGACCTAAGAGTAGTGTTAAAGTTCAATGAATGAGCTTTTAAACAATATTTAACTTTCCTATTATAAAGTATCTTTATCAATATTCACTTTTGTGTTGTGAATTCCTAAGACCTTCTATTTGCTTTCTTCGTATTCGTTATATTATAAATACCAAATGATTGTGAGGATCATATTTATTTTATTAAATTTATGTATTTAACGTTTATCCTTTTCAGTTATTAACAAACTGATATACAGTGGAGGATACAATATCTTAGGTTCAACGTCCCAGCACTAATGTAT
The DNA here is from genome assembly GCA_024449915.1 of Sweltsa coloradensis. Taxonomy (NCBI): domain Eukaryota; kingdom Metazoa; phylum Arthropoda; class Insecta; order Plecoptera; family Chloroperlidae; genus Sweltsa; species Sweltsa coloradensis. The sequence goes on along the minus strand of JAMZAV010011322.1, from coordinate 5,230 downwards.
TGCACTTAGTTCCAGGATATAAGCAAATGGGCGTTAATAAGGGTCTGTTCAAAGTCTCCCTGGTTGGACTCCCGTTCGAAATGGCCGACACGGTGTGTAAACAAGATGGCGCCCGCGTGATGGTCATTGACTCCCCCGAGAGACTCGCCCTGGCTCATTCAATCCTGGCTGAGGGACCTCAGTTCTACGGGGCTGAACATTCATTGGATCTCTGGGGCGGGGTCTTCAAGATTCGGAACACAGACATTTACTACTCTATCTATGGTCAGTGGTGTATTATAAATAAATAATAAATAAATAAATAAATATATATATATATATATATAAATGAGTCGTATTGTACTTACGGGTAAAACCGTGTCTCGATTTTTGGTTCACCGACCAACGTTTCGGCACCAATTCAGGAGCCATCATCAGGGTCCTTCCTCTTTGGTCGTCGACCTCGTACTGAAGCGTTGTCCACCTCTACAATGCGTGTCTGCTGCCGCGTCCGTGCTCTCGTGCTCTCCGGCGAAAAAAGGTGCGGGGCGGCGAGGTCGTATTGTGTAACTGTGTTGCATGGGGCAGTACCCACTTGTCTAACATTAGCTTGGTCCCTAGCAAATCTAGTCTGGCTTCTTGTTATTCGCCGTGCGTCAGTGATAGTTTCGTGAACGGTCTGTGGTGGAATTAATGGTGTTGTTTGTAGTTGTCTTGTTGGAGCTTAATTCCATATCAAGTCACTCTTAACTATGCTAAGTGTTATGTATATATTATGAGGGCGCCATATGAATCATCACTCGATATATAGATATAAGATTAACTGTACTTTATTAGAAATAGATACAATTACAATCACTAGGATGCTAGGCTACGTGACATCGCTCCTTGCAAGTCAAGACGGGGACGACAGCAACTATTAACCCACCGCCCCTCAGATCCCACGACACAGAGCTCCACTACACTGCAGTGCTCTAGGCGGGTAGTTCAAATGTTCATACATCACACCCCTACCTTCTGGGATTTTTTTTTTACAAGTATGATTTGAATTAAATTTATCAATTAGCGTTTTTAAAGATACATGATTTAATCAGTAACAAAGTCTTTCAGATAGGCAGGTCTAGCACGAGGACGTGAGGATACCCTTTGCTAGGGAGAATGACATGGAGTGGCAAAGGTTTCATTAGCCCTTCCTACTAGGGATGGTTCTGAAGGAGAATCAGGTTGGTTCACTGCCTCTTCATAGTCTTCTGTCGACCGCGAGTCTCGCCCCCTCATTTGGTCTAGGTGTCGTTTCCAGGTCCGTCCATCATCTAGTTGCGTTTCGAATGTTCGTGGGGCCGCCGACGTTGGGGGACAATTGCTGGCATCCACTTGTTTCCATCGGCATGGGTTCCGCACGAATACGGGCTGCACCTTCTTCAAAAGTTCGCTCAGGTAGCTTCTGGCGTTCCCATTCTTCCTCCTGACATTGGCGCATCTTCTTGCTCAAGTCTGGTTTCAAAAGATCCAAGGCTGTCCGGATACGCCGACCCATTAGAAGTTCAGCAGGACTCTTGTTGGTCACCGAGCTCGGAGTGTTATTTTGAGCTCGGAGTGTTATTTTGATGTAGCAAGAATCTTGAGACCATGACTTGAATGTTCCCTTTGTTCATCTTCTTGAGGGCTTCCTTCACCGTCTGAACAGTTCTTTCGCTTTTCATTTATGCAGGAGGGAAATTTGGGGTACGGCAACATGCGTAATCCATTACTTCTTAGAAATTTCTTCATTTCAGCCGAGACAAACGCCGTCCATTATCGGAAACCAATTTGTCTGGTAGCCCGGCGTTGCGAAGATTCTTCGTAGATGATTTATACTGCTAATGATGTTAAGTTATTCATTATAACCACTTCTATCCACAGGGAGTGGGGCGTCTAACCAAATGAGAAAAGTGTTCCCCATGAATGGACCCATGAAATCGACGTGTAGTCTCGCCAAGGATTTGTCGGCCATTTCCAAGGACATGGAGGTGCTTAGCTGGTTCATGTCGTTGTATTTGACAATTGTTGCACTCTTGAATAGTTTTTAATGTCGTTGTCGATTCCCGGCCCACCATACATATGCGCGAGAAAGTGTTTTCATGACCACAATGCCGGATGAGCCACATGAAACAATTTTAAAACCCTTTCCCCACGTAGTTTTTTTTGGTAAAACGACTCTCGTCCCCACAGCAAACACCCAAGATGAATCGATAATTCTTGACGTCGCCTGAAGTATGCTGTAAAATTGTCCTTTTTGAGGTCATGCGTCCATTTTGAAAGGGTACGCATTCAATGACCTTGCTAATCACGGGATCTTGTTTGGATACCTTCTCTATCTCGACCGCTGTAAATCGGTGGTTTGTCCAATGCTTCCAAAAACAGTACTTCAATTGGTGCTGGATTTTTGGGTACCCGGGTGTTTGTACCGGAAAACCGGCTTAGTCCGTCGGCGTTACCTATTTGTTTACCCGGGCGATAAACAAGTTCGTACTCATAAGCGGACAGTAGAATGCTCCACCGTAGCATTCTTGGGGAAATTATCTGTGGAATGATTTCCCAGGGTTGAACAATCCCAAGAGTGGTTGGTGATCTTTTACAATCCTGAATTTGCGACCATACAAGTATTGATGATAGTGTTTTACGCCATAGAAATTGCTTAACGCCTCTCGATCTGTTTGAGAATAGTTACGCTCTGTACTTGTCAGTGTTTTTGACGCAAATGCAATTGGTTTTCCTTGATCTTGATTGTTGACATGAGACAAGACTGCTCCGATTCCCACCGGAGATGCATCACATGTTAGCTCGATTGGCTTGTCTTCATCATAATGAGTTAATACATCAGCTGATTGTAATCTCTTTTTGGCTTTCCTAGAGGAAAGCGTTTTCCTCTTGTTCTTCCCACTTCCAAGAGCTGGCATCGTCTAGCAGTCTGTGAAGTGGTTCCAGAAGACATGCTCGGTTCTTCACGAACTTGTTGTAGAAACTGTATAACCCGAGGAACGCTCGAAGTTCTGACTTGTTAGTTGGGTTTGGTGCTTGTACGATAGCATTCACCTTGTCTTGTGTTGGCCTAACTTCAGTGCTGTCAATAAGAAACCCAAGAAATTGTACTTGTTCGAGGTCAAATTGGCATTTTGATCTTTGCAAGCGCAGCCCCTTAGAGTCAATCCGCTCCAAGACTTCCCTCAACCGCTTGTCGTTTTCTTCTTGCGTTTTCCCCGATACCAGGATATCGTCGAGAAATACCGCCACACCTGGTATGCCTGCTAACAATTTTTCCATTTCGCGTTGAAAAATCGCAGGTGCGCTCGATACCCCGTACGGTAATCTCTTCATTTTAAATAACCCCTTTAAGGTGTTGATTGTCAGTTACAAGGCCTGCTGTTCGTTTACAGACAATTGTTGATATGCTTGTGCAAGGTCCAGCTTGGAGAACTTCACACCACCGGCAATCGTAGCCAGGATATTGCTCGTTGTGGGCAATGGATATATGTCTGTTACTAGCGCTGGATTTACTGTGCTTCTGTAGTCACAACAAATCCTTAACGTTTTGTCTTTTTTCAAAACTGCCACAATCGGTGATGCCCATTCCGAATGGATCACTGGTTCTGTAACCCCGATTTCAGTCAACCTGTTAAGTTCCTTATTAACCTTGTTTTGCAGTGGAAAAGGTACTGGTCGTGCTCGTAAGAATTTAGGCGTAGTATTTTCCTTCAATGGTACAGCGATTTCGGGACCAGTGTAGGAGCCTAGTTCGTCGTTGAACACGGAGCTGAATTCTTTTTCCCATTTAGGTCTAGGCCTCTGTTTTGTCAAAATTTGTTTTTGCCCCTGATGGATTCCAGGGCATTAAACCAGTTGCGGCCTAGGGGACTGCTTCCGCCCCTTTTACAACCACCAGTGGTAAATTTATGACTTTTTCCCTTTATGCACTACATCTATTATGGCTTCACCAACCACCGACAAACATTTTTTGTGACTATGTTTTTAGTCCTATGCCCGTCTTTAATGCTTGGTGGTAGGCATTCTGACTGTGGGCAATAACTGGTTAAAAGTTATGTCATTAATTATTTAAAATGCAGATCCAGAAATCTACTTCCATTGTATGCATGCAACCATTTAATTTTATGCTAGGCTAGGCTTGTCTATAGATGATGTTACCTTAAAACATTGGGGCCCACCTGGTTGATTTTGTACAGCTGTTCTGACCTGTTTGTAGTTAAAATGCATGTGTACTTTGAATCCCTTTCTGCGTTTTTTTTGGGAAGTCTTGCCGACTTGGTTTTTGTTTTTTGTTGACTGTTTTTCTTGATTCTGTTTTGTTAAACAAACTCGCTCAAGGTGTCCTACCCTTTTGCAAAAAATGGAACAAGTTTCGTTAGAAAATTGCATGATTGTCCTTGATGATCATAACCGCACCGATAGCACTTCCCTTTCTGCGGACCTTGTTGTGATGGACATCCTTGCCCTTCTTGTATGATAGGGTGTTGATCTCCTTGCTAACTCCATTGTTGGCTGGAGCTCTCATTGCCGTCATGTTGTTGTCTGCTGCCTCCGCTGCTACAGCCATTTGTAGGGCTTTTTCAAATGTTAGATTACTCATTTCCAATAGCCTTCGTTGTAAGGCTTCGTTGCAAATGCCTACAACTAACTGATCTCGTAGTCTAGTGTTCAAAGCTGCTGTAAAGTAAAGTGCTGCGCACAATTGGCATAGCGTAAGCGTAGCACAACGCAAGCACAACGCAAGAAAAATAAACAAGTGCACCTGACTGCTTGAACACCACAATTCACGTAAACTAGCAAAAGGCGCGGAAGCGCAGCGCAAGAGATGGTTATATTTTATATTTCTATGCTTGCGCTTGCGTTTTGACCAATAGGGATCCAGAAACAAAAACGATCAACACAAACGCCCATTTTCAGTCAAATCAAATTCACAACTATTGTTTGTTTGTGTCAGTGTAAAATTATTTAATCATGGACGAACTTACAGAAGACGACGTAATTATCGAGTATGAAGTTGAGTCGACGTCTAGCGACGAGCTGCTAATACTATTTTTGGCAATATCCGCATCTCTATGACAATAGGCTACTGCAAAATTTTGGTTTCAAAGACGAAATGTCAAACGCAAAGTTGACATGCATCATCTGATAACGAGCATTCTAAACTTTTTCAAAAGCCTTGTAGTTTCTTTACGCCACGCTCCCTAGCTATGGGGCCCCACATTCCGTG
>JAMZAV010011321.1:0-21118 GCA_024449915.1 Sweltsa coloradensis | reverse complement strand
TACTACATCACCAACCTTAAGTCCATGATAATAGAACTTTGTAGCTCACCGTTTGGTAAGAATTGGCCCAAATGGCACGAAAATATAGCACAAAAAATCAAAAAAATTATATTAAAAGCTTTATTTCTATAGATTCTGGCTAACTTTTTCAACATTTTCTTTCAAAAGGTACTACATCACCATAACCTTAATGTCCATGTAACTTATAATATGAACGTTGTAGTCCCACCCGTTTGGTCAGAATCGGCCCAAATGTCACGAAAATATCGCACTAAAAATCGAAAAAAAATGGTAAAAGTACGATAGTCACGAGAAATATTTCTTCGATTGTACCCAAAAACAATACACCTCTATAGTTCAGAGATTTCGAAGGTTCCCTCCAATTTTCATCAAAATCGGATATGCCGTTTGCCTGGTAGAGAGTTAACAAACAGACAGAAAAACCAACAAAAAAAACAACAAAAAAACACCAGAACTAAATTTTTTGGGGGTCAGTGAAATTGAAGTCTTCGCTTCGCTCATCCAATTATTAAAAGGGCACTTCCCGGTGAGATTTGAGCACAACTCATAGCTCACAGTAAAAGGTCTGGTTGCCAAACGAAGTCAAAAGACTCGAGTAAAGTCTGAAACGTGGAAAGCTAGATCTATGCTCGTATACTATCTATACTTCCAAGTATTCTTTATAAATAAATTGTTTTCGAGCCTAAATCATTCTTTTTATGGCATGCAAACATAGATCTAAACTTAATAAAGAGCCTTAGCGTATTGCATTATCTCAGTTAGATCTTTTTTACCGTAGTATGTTTGTAGACAAATAACATGGACAAGATATGGCTAACTTGCAGCGGGAAAATTCTTTTAAGGTCATATAGAAAGCTTGTAGTTGTAAATAACTGATTTGTAGTGGTACACAAATATCAATGTACAATCATTAGTCGACTAGGACCATTTTTCTGAATTTCATAACTTGTTTGGGGATTCCAAATTTGACATTATAGCAATAAGTGAGATTTTTATGAAATCTTCTATACCTGACTCTGATATTGAACTACCCGGCTACTCTGTTTACCGAAAAAACCGTAATGTGAAACGGGGAGGTTAAAATGTAAAATACTGCCCTGTGCTTCCCCCTAAAGCGGACCACAAGTATGATTGTACCCCCGAGTATTTAATACTAGGAAAACGCATAAGTCCCGCCGCGTTGATGGATGAGCGTGTACGTTTTTAGTTTGCGTGGGACCATTTTTCCTTTGCAAGTGCTTTGTGAATGCATTGTAGGTGATTGTTGTTGAGTTTCTAATGTTACTTCTTAATTGTTATTATAAACCGAAAAAAAAACACATATCAAAACCTTTATTCTATGAATTCTGGCTAACTTTTTCAACTTTTTCTTCACAAGGTACTGACATCACCATAACCTTAATATCCTTGTAAAATATGAACTTTGTAGCCCCACCCGTTTGGTCAGAATCGGCCCAAATGTCACGAAAATATCGCACTAAAAATCGAAAAAAATCGTAAAAGTGCGATATTCATGAGAAATATTTCTTCGATTGTCCCCAAAAAAAATGGCACGTCATAAGTTCAGAGATTTCGAAGGTCCCCTTAAATTTTTCATAAAGATCGCTTATCCCGTTTGCCCGGAATCGTGCGAACAAAACAGACAAAAATAAAAAAAAACATTGGAGCTACATTTTTTGAGGGGTCAGTGAAATTGAAGTTTTCGCTTCGCTCGCTACGCTCATCCAATTAGAAATATCTTTCTTCAGTACTAAACTGCTTTTTTCATGTTTATACAGAGCACCAAAATAGGATTTATGGATTTGTTTGTTAACGACATGTACATACAGTCACTTATTTCATTATAAATACGTAATCATAGCAGGCGATATGAACGCACGCTTTGGCTAACATGTGTAACATTTGTAACCTCACTCGAATACCATACAGCAACACATTTCACACCGCCACATCAGAGAGTAATCTAGACGTTATAGCCTCAAATTGCCACAATCTTCTTCAAATTTTTGGGCAGTGTCCTGCCTCAGGATTTTCAAGTCATGACCTTATTTTATATCACGATCTGTATTTTCTCTAACTAGGAAACGCTCAGTTGGACGCGTTGATAAGCGAGCACGTGCTATAGCTAGACCCACATTGCACATTTTTTTAAATTTTTAAATTTGCGACGTTCGCTGTCCACGGGGCCATGTTTCCAATATTATTTATTATTGCCAAGGTATTTGGGTAAACCCGTGGGTAAACCTTTACTTTGTGGATAAAATGGAACTCTTTGGTAACAAATAATACACTGCTTCCTCGATAGTATTTTGATTACTTCTAAGTGGCAGAGCATAGTGGCCAGAAACCTCGTGCGACTTTTCGTTGCCATGGTAACGTTACTTTTGTTAAAATGAAATTTCCATCTACACTACTTATCGGATCAAAATAAAATTAACATATTCGTGACCGGACGGACATTCTAAATGATTTGGCCACCTCAGATTTTGTCGCCGTTTAGTTTGAAAAGAAAAACTTTCGACTAACTTTAATGTAACTTTGTAACTTTTTGAACGATTTTGCCACAAAAGTAATGGCATTCAATCCAGGGCGAAGCTTGCGGATGGTCCAAATTTCAACTTGATCCGAACTTTCGTTCGAACGTTATGGCGAGACATACAAAAAAAACAGTGACTATTTTTTCCGGCAGAGTCAAATGGAAACACTTGCTTCGCTCGCTTAAAAATTCCCAAATGTACACCGAAGCTAATAGCATACAGAGACTTTTCCAAGTTCGACTCGGAAGCTTTTTTGCGGACGCTAATGATACTACCTGGCATGTTTTCGCAGAAACATTGACGATAAGGTAGATATTTCCTCTTCGTTACTCACAGGACTGTACGACAAACATGCCCCCTTAAAACTGTACGGGCCAAGCACCCTCCTGCACCATGGATGACATTAAAGACTTCTAAAAGACCGAGACTGCGAGGAGACACCATCTCAAAACTAAAGACCAAGACCGGGACGACTATGAAACTTTGACTTTGACTTCGCAACAGAGCAAAACAATCTATCCGCAACTCAAAAATTAAATTCACTCACAATTTGTTTAATACTTCAAAATCACCCTCCAGCCTATTGAGTGCAGTAAGATCGTTAGGCATTGGTAAGCTAAGTAGATTGGCCCCCGACGTGTCTGTAACAGAAGAATCTCTAAATATGCACTTCTCATCCGTTGCTAGAGTCACTGATCCAGATAGAATAAAGAATGTAATAGACCGGCACAAGTCACTACTTCGACCTGATCGTGAATCTTTTCACTTTTCACACGTCTACCCGAAAGACATAATTAAAGCTGCACGTAACATCAAATCTAAAGCTAAGGGTCCCGACAATATCTCAATTATTCAGACATGCATATATATTACTTTACCATCGCTTTTGCATATTTTTAACTTTTCCCTACAGTCGGCGTATTTCCAATGCAGTGGAAAATGGCACACGTCAAACCTATACCAAAAATATCGAACCCTGTGTCATGTACTGATTTTAGACCTATCAGTCTCCTCTGCGTGCTAAGCAAAATTCTCGAAAAAATCGTTAATGAACCACTTCAAGCCTATCTCTTCATGCATAATGTTTCGAGCACTTTTCAATCTGGTTTTCGAAAGGGGCACAATACAACAACAGCACTAATTAAAGTTACAGATGATATTCGGTTTGCAGTGGACAAAAAAGAGATGACACTTTTAACCTTGTTTGATTTTAGTAAAGCCTTTGATTGCGTGCATCATGAGTTGCTTCTTACTAAACTTGCAAAACTTGGAGTGGCGGATCTCGCAATTCGTTGGTTCTCCTCATATCTGTCCAATCGATGTCAACAAGTAATAACTTATACGACAACAATACCTCATCTTGGGTTACAATATCAATCAATGTCCCTCAGGGATCAGTCTTAAGGCATTTGATGTTTTCAGTATTAACGACATATCTGATAGTTTTGAGCATTCTGAACTCATATGTATGCCGATGACTTCTGTACACACACTTCCTATCTAAGGACGCCCAACATGCCATCGACTGCACAAACAGTGACATATCTAGTTAAGTTAATTATACAAACGACCATAACTTAACCCTTAATGTATCAAAAACGCAGCTAATATTAATTGGTTATAAAAAGCTACTAAGCAAAATAGACAAGACATTGCTCCCTCCGATCACAATCACCAATACTGTCATACCGTATCAGCAATCAGTAAATAATCTGGGTCCCTCAGTGGACGAAACACTGTCATGGACGCCTCACGTAAATAAATAAAGTAGTCTCAAGTATGCACCAACTCAAGCGAAATTGCCCGTTTCTGCCTGTTTCAGTAAGCAAAGTTTATCCAGGCGTTATATTCCCCATATAGACTATGCACCCGTAGTCTACAATGATTGACGAAACACTCAACTTAAAATACAGAGAGTATAAGGCATGTTTTTCGGTTTATTGCTGATGGAGACTCACGAGCAAAACACCCATTATTTGGCTTAAAGGGTTAAGCTCGCTGACAGGCGTACTCTAGAGTCGTAGTCTTTATAAAAAAAAAAAAATATCGCAATGCCCACCTTACCTTTTTTAAAATCTTTACAGTATGGGAAGCATTAAAAATCGCCCCAAAGACACACAGAAACACACTTCAAATCCCAAAACATCGTTTTGGTGAAATCCCAAAAAAATATTTATCATAACAGCAAGCCGCCTCGGGAACAAATATCTACTAAAAACCTATTCCCAAAAACTACCCGCCATGTTCAGGAGTAAAAATCCCCCAAAACTCTCTTTCTACAACCAAAAAACAAAACAAAAAGGGTATTTTCAAACATTTATTATCATTTTTACAGTAGTATTAACTTTATCCCTTTGGAAATAAAAAAACATAGTTTCACTGTAAAATTTGATTAGTTTTAGCATTTAATATAATTTGGATTAGAATCCTTTTAGTATAAAATAAATATATGTCAAGTTTATTAGATAAATTTAATATAGTATTTAGATTTAAAATTTTTTTCATAACTCATATTGTATACGGACCAATACAATTGTTAATTTAAGAGGTTGGCTACACTTAAAAGGGGGTTTCATAGCCCTATGTAGCACCCCTTTTTAAGCCAATAAATATCAAATACAAATATCTCTCTCTCTTCTTTCTCTCCTCTCTTTAACACACACACCAAATTAGGAACCCTATTTTTCGAATCAAAATTTTTTTTATCTTTAGGAGGCTTTTTCCCGCTTACAAGTTTTTGTTGTGTGGAAAACAATAACAATGTTTACTTTCCAAGTAAATGGCTTTTCAAACCTTGTTTTTTACAAATAAAACTCAAGCCGAGTCTATCAATTTTTTTTTTGTAACAGGGTTCCCTTTTCGTAAATATTAGATTCTTTTAAAGAAATTTTTAACCTTGCCCATGCATGTTCCACCATCCCGATACTTTAGCCAAGCCCAAAAGGATTTCCCATGGTTTTTTTGTCCTTGAAATTTAAATTTTGGAAGTCACCTTATAGGGCTAAAACCCCCAAAAATTTTTTTTTTCCCACGTGATCTATACCCCACAATACTACACAAAAAATGATTTTTTAAAAAAAAATATATCTTGTAACGTGATTTAACACGAAAATTTAAATTTTTTTGATCCAGAAATTTAGAAAAATTTTGGGTTTTTTTTTGGGAATTTTCTTAATGGGCTTTAACCCTGCTTCTTTTTTTGGTCCACATAGAACTAAGCCTAAAAAAAACCCAAACTAAAATGCCCCCCTTTTAACACGTGTCTTTTAAAATGTTTTCCCAAATATACCCTCAAACACCAAAAAAATGATTCCCAAAAACACTCCCCTCTTGGTTTAAACAGCATATTTGACGAACTACTTGCCCAAAACAAAACAAAAAATAGAGAATTTACAGAAAAGGTTGTAGAGTACGTTAATAATGGCCCAAAATTTTTTTTTTGGGCAAAATCCCCCCCAAGGTAAATGGGCATAAAGATCGTCCCCATGTTTTTTTTATGGAGATTTTTTCCGATGGGACCTAGCTCGAAAAATGTCATGTTTTACAATTTTTTGGGAGGTCATGGTGGCCCCAAAAAATTTTTTTGTTAAAAGCTAAAATTTATTTTGTTAGCCTGAAGAAAAAATTTTTGAGTTAGGGTTAAATACCCCTTTTTTAAATTTCAATGCTATTTGTTTCTTGTTTGTTTTTTTTGTTTTTTTAATTTTCTGTGACGGAGAAACTAGTATTTTTCCCCAAAAGTCGTTTTTAAAAAAAATACGCGTTTTTAAACCAAATTAACCATGTTAAAAAATAGAGTAACGAATTTTGCCTCAAAAACCCCTTTTAAGATACATTTATAATTTTTTTTATCATTTACTGGAGAACGTTTGGCAAATACAGCTGGATTACGATTACGCCAGTCTTGGAAATGTTCAACCTTAATTACAATCAATTCTCAAAACTTGTGATGAAATGTATATAATTGTGCGTAATTAACGCTTTCAATTAAGTTTTTCCCAAAAACTAATAACATAGTTAACAATGATGCACCGTCGCTCGTTCTTTTTAAAAATGTTCCTAGTGCAAATAGTAACTAATTATGTCGCTGGGGGTTTTTGAAAACAGCACGGGTCAGGATCCCAAGATGGGGCTGGGGGGAGGGTAGGGGGGTTATTAGCGCCTGTGGTGTCTTTACCCCCGGGGGGGGCAATAAACAGAGCAATGCGTCAGAGCATTCGGTTTTTACACGACTTGGGGGCTTTTCCAGGGTTTAAAAAAATAAAGTTTAACTTGCGACTTACTAAAGCTTCGTGCACGTAAGGCTAATTACACAATTATTGTTGAGCGGGAAATTTTTAAAATAATCAGTATATCAAGTGTTAAAAGTTGAACAAGTTATTTTCAATACTAAATTATTTAACATTATATGTCATATGTACATTTTAATTAAAAAAAAAAAAAGAATAATTAAGTATTTGTCAATTAAAAAAAAAAAAATAATAAAGGCATATAAAAAAAAGGGTAATACCAAATTTTTTTTCTTTAAAAAGATTATAAGATTGCAGGATTAAAAATTGCAAAAAAATAAAAAGAAAATTTGCTAGGACAAACGATAAAAAACAAAATTTAACCCTACCTACACCCCCAATAAAAATATATCTGTGGGATACATATTTAAATAATAAGCATCATATAAAAATAACGATGCATTTAATTTCATATATAAGTCACCTACGATTTAATAACTTTAAGTCATGACCAAAAACTTTTTTAGGGTCGTTTCCTAACATTTCGCTTTTCTATTTTCAGTAGTCAATATTACTTCAAACATTTGATGTTCATTTTACAGCGTCTAAGCCAGACGATTAGCATCATTAACAATTCCATCTTATCAACAAAGAAAACTCAAGTGCCCAAGTCAACGTTTCTAAAAATATACCAAGGGCCATTATTATCTTCGCGGGAATCTCTTGACCTTTAGACATCTATGTTCGCCGTCCGCGTACTTGTTCTTTTCAACAGTTGGCAGTAAAAGGAGACAAAGCTTCACTCTTGCCAACAAAACTGGGTGTGTGAAGTAGGCCTACTCGTGGCTGTGCAGTATGGTTGGTTTGAGTACTTCACGACCCAAGATGGCTGCCGTTCAAAGTCGAAATACCCCCCTACCCTACACCCGTCACACCACTAAGCCCCTTAGTAATATAGGCACAATAGTCATAAAATAATATTGGTTTTAAAGTTACGGGGTGAAAATGTCGTTGTTTGGTTTTCGTTGCTTCCATCGCTTTAAAAAATGCATAACTCCAGCAAAAGATTTAAAAATATATTTTGACGTTAGAAAACAATGATTTTTATTTAACTGTGCGCCTAATCGACTTCTTGCATGGAATAATGGACACGTTCAAATGATTTTAGGAATGTGTGTTTATAAGGTAGCTCTCCCCTAATGCATCATTTTTCTGACCGTCCGTTCGCTAATGCATGTGTTACGTCTCATGTTTATAACAAAACACAACCTCCTCCGATTGATATAAGTTTTTTTTGACATTGCTCTTAAAATGGATGGTATAAAATGTGCCTGGTGACAATTGAGGCTAGGTGGACGGGGCTTCCCCCCCAGAAATTTGAATAATTATGCAATTTGCACCTACATAATAACTGAAGACTTCAACCAACGTGTAACCAGTACTATTTAAACGCCATGGTGTAAGTTAAAAACCCGCATTAACCCTTTATACGGCAGCGAGATACATATTTCCCACCACTTTTCAAAACCTACACAATTATATTATTATCTGCCAGTTTTCCATACTTTTAACCCGGGTAAAAAGCTGCTTTGTTTTGTTCGGAATTGATAGAATTTTTTCCGCTAGATTCTAATGATAAGAAGGATTGTTGTTATTGTTTAAAAATCAAATTGTGTATAAAATCACAAAAATAAAGTGAATCCGCGATTGGACTGCAGTTTATTATTCATAATTTATTTATTCAAACTGGACACAAATACAGCCATAGGCCATTTTACATTGTGCGTTATAAACATAATAACATTACTAACTAACTTATACTAACTTAAACCAAACATGATAACAGAGGAAATACGAATCGAAATACATGAATGCATGAACAATGAATGATAGGTCATAGCAAAAACAGAAAGAAAGAAAGAATAAAAATAAAATTAAAATTAAAATTAAAATTAAAATTAAAATTAAAATTTAAAATTAAAATTAAAATTAAAATTAAAATTAAAAATTAAATAGCAAAATTAACCCTGGCTAACAAGGGGTTTTACGTTCGTTATGAACTCACGCTGGTTTGCAAAAATGTCTAGGGTGGGTGTGGCAAGTAAATTGTAGGTGAAGGGTAGTCGATAGAAGAGGGAGCGTTTGATGATTTCCAGGCGAGGAATAGGTAAATGAAACAGTTGAGTCGATCTGGTTAGGCGGGAAGGGACATGTAGGGAGAAAAAATTGATTAATGGAGGTCGAAGATTACCATTAACGATTTTATGAAAAAACTTAAAATCGGCCAGAGAACGACGACTGGTTAAGGAGCATAAATTGAGAGAAGACATAATTTCAGGTTTTGAAGTGTTCTGAAAGTTTGTAACTCGATGTTTAACAATTGAAAGAAAAAAAGACATAACACGATCCAACTTCTTCAGATTTGACGGAGCAGACATAGCCCAAATTACAGAACCATATTCAACGACGGGTAGCACACATGCAGTGAAGTAGGTTCGAAGGGCCATGACGTCACGAATTTCGGTGAAACGGTACATCATTCCAAGAAGACGCATGGCCCTGGAGGTGACTGTATCAATATGATCTACGAACAGTAGTTTCCCATCCACAGTCACTCCCAGGTCACGCTGCTTCTCAACACGCTGAATCACTTCACCACCCAATTGATAGCCATGGAGAAGGGGGACACGACGGAGAGTTATAGACAGTATTGAACATTTCCTGGGGTTCGGTTTCATTTCCCAGTCGGAGCACCAGCGGTAAAACAAGTCAAGTCCGCGTTGAAGCATGATTACATCACTTGCATCCCGAATGCGTTTCATGAGTTTGCAATCGTCAGCATACAACAGGAAGTCGCAAATCCAGGAGTCAACGGAGTCTTGCATATCATCCATGAAGAGTGTGAAGAGGAGGGGCCCAAGGACACTTCCTTTGGGGGACCCCAGGGGGTCACACTGACCCAACCGGATTCGACCCCAGAGATGACGACGCGTTGAAGACGGTTTTTAAGGAAGCTGGCAATGACAGCAAGGAAATTACCGTGAATTCCGAAGCGATGTTCGATCTTGTGCAATAGATGCCTGTGACTCACCGAATCGAAAGCTTTCGCAAAATCGATGAATGCAACATCGAGTTGCTCTCCGGCTTCCACAGCAGACATTGCCTCTTGTTGTAACATTACTAAGTTGGTCTGACAGGAATTACCTGGTAGAAATCCGTGTTGAATTTGCGACAGGTGTGGTAGTGTAAAAGTTAGGAGTCGCTGGTGAATAATTCTCTCACAATCGTGGACAGAATGGGAAGAAGTGAAATAGGTCTATAGTTATTAACATGTTTCTTGTCACCTGATTTTAATATGGGGACCACGTTTGCCGTTTTCCAACAGTCCGGAAACACACCACATGAAAAAATTTTGTTGAATAAGATGGACAATGGGAAAGCTAATTGAGGTGGCAGTACGTTGATAAAAATTGCACTAATGTTATCAGGGCCAGTAGCACGGTGCGGAGATAGTTTGGTAATGAAATTGCGTATTCCCTCTCATCAGTTGTAAGACAAGCGAGAGAGAAGGTACACTTCGTTTGTAGGGGAGATGTTATCGGATGGGTAGTAGGCGGGGAAAAATTGCTTGCAAAGTGGTCATTGAAAAGGGCGGGTCTGTGATGTTCGGTTGCAGTGTTATCGTCTGAGTACACTTCGAGGGGAATTCTTTCGGATTTCCTACGTGAATTTATTAGTGACCAGAACCTCTTCGGATTAGACGCAGTTTCATAGTAATTTTGTCAGTGTAGTTTTTGTAGTCATTTCTAGACAACGTCTTTGCAAGTCTCCTAGCATTCTCATACGTGAGGCGTGTGTGCGGACCGAGGAATCCTTCCAAAGCTTCCAGGCTTGGTTTTTATTATACAACGCATTCTTAGTGAGGTCAGTCATCCAGACAGGAAACTTGTTAGATTTGATTTTACGAGAGGGTACGAATTCGGCAATAATATTATGAATCCATTCATTGAATCTTTGAACTGCGCTGTTTACATCGAGTTCCTCGAATTGTTGCCAAGGAAGGGTATTCATCGCATCTGAAATACCAGGCCAATTAGCCTTACGCCAGTCTCAAAGGAGTAGAGTGGAGGCGCCGATGGACAATGGCAGGTAGTGTGAGTGTCGTATCCAAAAAACTCGTGGTCAGACTGAAAATGTTGCGACTCGGCGTAACGGTGCAGGTGTCTGGCTCAAAGCTCGTCAACACAAGATCCAGTGTTGCCAGGTTTCTTGTGGGGTGGAGGCAAAGTTGTTGAAGTCCAAGTCCGTTGATGAAGTTATTAATGAACCACCTGTCACTGACGTCACTCGTAGTGCCCGACTCAGAAGAAGTCCACATAATTCCCAGGTTAAAGTCCCCGAAAAACGAAAAGTAATATGCGGTCGTGTGCAAGTGCTGCAAGAACCGAATCAGGACACGCTTCTAGAGACGCGATTGGGCTACGAGGGGGTCTGTAGTAACATCCAATTAGAAGTTTATTACCGGGAATGCACAGTTCCGACCATACTATCTCACAGTCACGATTAAGGTCAGGCCTAGCTCTACAAGGCCACTTCGAGTTAATGCCTATCAATACTCCACCTCCCCGAAAAAGTTCTATCACGGCGAAAAATGTTGAAATCTGATGATATTGGAATTTCAGCATTGGTTACGTAGTCACACAGTTTAGTCTCCGTAAAGGCGATAACATCGTAGCACGTTAAATCATTCCAATCAGTAACGCAATCCGTAAATTTATTTTTAAGGCTGCAGACGTTTTGGTAGTAGGTGTTCAATGTCGTTTGTGGACCAGGATTAAGTGAAACGTCGCCCGACAGTAAAATTAGATATACGAGCAAGTGCGACAACACTGGAGAGCGTCCACGAGCAGCCCGCGTTTTGGGGGTAGCGAGCCCATGGGCAGGCAAGCCAGCGACAACACTCTCGGAAAAACTAAAACTGCGTTTAGAGAACAAACTAATTAACACACCGTCACAAAACTCATCACTCGGACGCGAGATGGACACCATAATTCATCTTGACAAGACACAAGAAAATAACATTGATTAGAACTACCGAAAAGAAGATAAACAACAGAGCGCGAGGCACGCGTGACTGACGGCCGGCCGCCATCGCACCGTTGAAGGTCATTAGCATTTCCCCCCTCTATTCTTTTATAAACACATTCCTGTAAATAGTGTTACATTAACATTATTTACTTTTTTGTTTTGTTGCACTTATAATTTTGATATATTTGTTTTATTGTTCATCACTACATAATTATTCGTTAATTTGAAGGTATGTTAATGTAATTTTAATGATTACTTTATTTATATATTATATAAGGATTGTCTATGTAAAATTATACTTGTGCGGTTCTAGACTCTTATATAAATTAATTCATTCATTAATTAATAAATAAATAAAAAAATAAAAAAATATATATATATTAAAAAAAAAATAAAAATAAAATAATAATAATAATAATAATAATTAGAGAAATCAATATTTTACGAGTCATTTCGCTGTGTTCGTTTTTATTAAACTAGGAAAAACGCTCAGTGGACGCGTTGTTGAGCGAGCACCGGTACGTGCAACACGACCCGAGTACGACATTCCCATAATGTTACATACCAATAGTCTTTAAGGTCTTGACCGATTTAGCTGAAAAATTTGTAAAATAGGAGAGAAAGGATAAAATCCTCCGCCATCTAGAGGACCTTGAGTTTATTTCTTTGGGAAAACTATTTTAACTCTTGATTCCTTCTAGGTGGCAGTACATAGTGACCAGAATTCTTGTGCGACTTTTCATTGCCATGGTAACGTTACTTTTGTTAAAATGTAATTTCTATCTACACTACTTATCGGATCAAAATAAAATTAACATATTCGTGACCGGACGGACATCTAAATGATTTGGCTACCTCAGATTTTGTCGCCGTTAAGTTTTTAAAAAAAAAACTTTAGATTAACTTTAATGTAACTTTATAACATTTTGAACGATTTTGCCACAAAACTAATGGCATTCAATCGGGAACGAAACTTGCGGATGGTCAAAATTCCACTCGATCCGAGCCTCCGTACGACCGCTATCATGAGCCAAAAAAGCTGTGCGACTTTCCGTTGCCCATGGTAACGGGACTTTGTTATAATGTAATTTCCATCTACACTACTTATCGGATCAAAATAAAAATAACATATTCGTGATCGGACGGACATTCTAAATGATTTGGCCACCTCAGATTTTGTCGCCGTTTAGTTTGAAAAAAAAACTTTCGATTAACTTTAATGTAACTTTTTAACTTTTTGAACGATTTTGCCACAAAACTATACAGCAACCCGCCTAGGTGGTATGTACATGTGTGCAAAATTTCAGGTCGATCAGAGAAACGTGCGACCTGTATCGAAGCAGTAGGTAACAGGAAAAAAAAACAGACAGACAGACATTCGCTTCGCTCGCTCAATTACCTGACGTTTCGATACGACTGTGCGTATCATCATCTGAGGCAACACTGAAAAACTGCTCGCTCAACAACGCGTTCCAACTGAGCGTTTTCCTAGTGTAAATTATTCACCACCACGACGCGACGAAACATCCCGTCAATGTTATAATTTCTCTTCAATAATAATAATAATAATAATAATAATAATAATAATAATAATAATGAATATATGGTTTTAAGCATAAGCCCGCTTTAAGGACATAGTTATTGATTGATAGCAGTTGTCGAAAAAGTTTGCCCCCGACTGGGGTTCGAACCCAGAACCTCCGGCTTAACGTGCCATAGCTCTACCAATTAAGCTACCGGGACCACAGAACAAACCTTAGGAAACTGCTATTTGTTGTGACTGTTGACTTACATGACATAAATCCAACAGAAGACGGCAATGTAGCTGTCAAATCTGAAAGATTGCATGGATAAATTCAATCACATCTCATCTCCCATGAGTTGGGTAGTATGAATATATGGTTTTTAAGCAAAAGCCCGCTTTAAGGACATAGTTATTGATTCATAGCAGTTGTCGAAAAAGTTTGCCCCGACTGGGGTTCGAACCCAGAACCTCCGGCTTAACGTGCCATAGCTCTACCAATTAAGCTACCGGGACCACAGAACAAACCTTAGGAAACTGCTATTGTTGTGGACGTTGACTACATGACATAAATCCAACAGAAGACTGCAATGTAGCTGTCAAAATCTGAAAAATTGCATGGATAAATTCAATCACATCTCATCTCCCATGAGTTGGGTAGTATGAATATATGGTTTTTTAAGCATAAGCCCGCTTTAAGGACATAGTTATTGATTGATAGCCGTTGTCGAACAAGTCGACTGGGGTTCGAACCCAGAACCTCCGGCTTAACGTGCCATAGCTCTACCAATTAAGCTACCGGGACCACAGAACAAACCTTTAGGAAACTGCTATTTGTTGTGACTGTTGACTTACAAGACATAAATCCAACAGAAGACTGCAAGTAGCTGTCAAATCTGAAAGATTGCATGGATAATTCAATCACATCTCATCTCCCATGAGTGGGTAGTATGAATATATGGTTTTTACCACCCAGTCGGGGCAAACTTTTTCGACAACTGCTATCAATCAATAATAATAATAATAATAATAATAATAATAATAATAATAATAATAATAATAATAATAATAATAATAATAATAATAATAATAATAATAATAATAATAATAAAAATGAAAAAATACACACATTTCTGTGATATCTCGAATATTTTGATCGCCTGTAGAAGATTCAATTTGAACGAGTAAATTTTTTTCTAAATAAACTCAAATTTTAAATTTTTTTAACTTTTCTATCCAAAACAGGATATTTTTTCCTAAAAGATCAACGAAAAATCTAATTTTAAATTGGTACGGTAAAAAGCCAAATTTTAGGCCCAGTCTTTTGCCCTTTATAAAGGGTTAAGCTGGTTTGCCCGAGCACATCTAACAAGATCCTACTACCCTCGTGTTATGCGTAGCCAATGAACTGGAAGTGTCCCGTTAGAGGATCAGGAGAGTATAAGTTACAGTAAGTCCTAAGGTTGAAACACGACAGAAACCACGTGAATAACGAGGAAGTATACGACTTTCTTATTAACTTTCCGGACACGTACGTTGAAACCGTAACAGAATGGACGTCACCGCAAGTTATACGAGAGACGACGAGGAAACACCATGAAAGTAAGATAAAAATGTGGCCTTTGTGGTTTGTTTGTTTGTTTGTCGGGGGTAATAACACCATTAGTAACCGGGGTGCGAGTGAAAGCCGCGTGACGCGGTGTTGTCGGGTGTGGAGATCTGGCAACAAGCCGCGTGACGCGGTGTTGTCGGGTGTGGAGATCTGGCAACAAGCCGCGTGACGCGGTGTTGTCGGGTGTGGAGATCTGGCAACAAGCCGCGTGACGCGGTGTTGTCGGGTGTGGAGATCTGGCAACAGCGCTCGCACGTGCGAGCAGCGCTCAGTTTATTTAAACTCGACCCCCTTCAAAGGTCGTTTTAGAATGTTAAATTTCTTTCACATTTCTGTTTTACTTGGACACACTCGGTTATAAGAAAGCGAAACTCACTCATATGACTCACTCTTCTGTTTGTACGTAGTTTTATAAATACAACAAACAATCATTTTAATTTTAATTTGAAAACGTTTTATTTATAGTTAACCACAAAAGTAAAAAAAATACAAGAAAAAATACAAGTATGAAACACACAAAATCCAAAGGAATTTGACGGTGGACAGTTTCTATAAAAATTAGTTTTGAATATAATTAGGTAAGGTGAATTAAGAGGGCTTGTTGTGGCTGGCACGAAGATGAGCTTAGACGCTCAGCGCCTTTTCAGTTTTTTTCGGGTAACAGTTAACAAAGTCGGTATTATATTTCACAATAACGTGAATAAAGGCTATCAGATCCAGTACGAGGATGTTTTTATTTTTTTCGTTGGTTTTTTTAAATATAATTTTTGAAATGTCCATAATTAACTCAATTTTGGTCAACTTTGGGAATTGATTCTAAGTGTATAGATTTTTTAAGGAAAATTTTCATATCGGATATCAACGTTTAAATCAATGTGAACGCGCAGGTTAATTTGTTTTTACTGTAAGATAAACGGTTTGCTGGAAATTTCCTCATTTAAAATCCATATTTTCGAATCTCGATTTTTTCCGTTTTGGAGCTACCTCTCGCATTGATTTTTTAAGGATAATTATTGGCAACCAAAAAGTGTGGATTTCAATATAAAGGAACTTTGTTATCATTAATGCCAAATTTGGTAATGATATATTCGACCGTTCAGCTGCAATCGTCAACACATGAGCGCGCGCATTTGAGTTGGGCCAAGCTCAGCGTCCCCTCTTAAATGGAAAGCGTAATAGTTAGTAAAACAATATAATTCAATAGAATCTAATGGAAGATCGATTTGAATGAATGCAATTCTATGATAGAAAAATGCTCGTAATTTTAGTTACGTAACCAATTAGTTTATTATACTTTTAAAATATTGTATACACCGTTTAAATTTATATTAAGAATTTCGGCATTTAGATACATTGTCAAGTAGGTTAAAAGTACGAGGACAGGGGAAGGAAGTCTTGGATATTCTCAGTTAAGAAATTAATATTTTCGAACCCTGCACCACCACCAAAATAGATGCAGGCTGGATGGTATTTTATTTTATTAGTGTATTCTCCGACAATCTGTTGATCTAGTTAGTAACTTCGCTTACTATTTTAAGAACGAACAAGACTCAACTTTTACCAGAAAACATACTGATACGTTTCACAGAATGGATTGTTACATGCTATTGTCGTGTAGAATTAGCATCTGTTTCTAATATTAATTTAGCAAACTACTATTTCGTGTCTGTCTTTCAAAGTTATAATGTTATATGAGTGATGGTTATAATACGCCACTCTAAATTACTCCAAGTAACTAATGTTCAGACAAGCAAACGGTTTGTCTATTTGTCTGTCATGAAGGGGGGAGCTGTAATCTATCATGTTGGATAATACACTTCCTACACTTCTCTGCTTTCTAGAGCAGGCTGGTACACACGGACAAACATGGTAGCCGGATAGATAAATATTCGAAATGAATGTTTCCATAAATGGTAAATTTTCTCTTACACGTCCTCCCATCATGTGACGTACTAGTATAGGGTTTACATACTAGATTTTTCGAAAAACGTTATATTTTTAGTTTGGTACCGTAATATTATCTGGTTTAGTATCTTTTAATAAAATCAAACCCGAAGTAAATCGCAGCATAACTTCACATTAAATTGTGTTATAATAGCGTAAGCATAAAATGTAGCAAGAAAAATACAAAAATGCCTAACTTTAAATGCTGTTTTCTCAAAACTGTAATTTCATTACACATTGACAATCTTCAACCAAGTTTACAGAGGTAACAACAGAGGTAGATGGATCATTTATGGCTTGTTTTGTAGAATATTAAACATAGCATGTTTTGACTCAGCCACATTTAGGTATTTGACCAACCCATGAATTACATAATGTACCATAAGTTTGAAAAAGAAATTGCTAAAATGAAAGTTTTAATATTTAAAATAAAATTAATACTTGTAGTTGTCCCAAAAACCTCTGTGTCAAAACACAGATATATGCTCAACAATTAAAATAAATGTAAACACAGCTTTTCTATAGCAACTAGAAGCTAAGCAATCTTGGTCAATAGCTAGCCATTGTTACAGCAATGAAATGTTAATTAAATCCTAAAATAACAATTAAAAAATATATATTTTTTTTAATTTTAGTACGTCAAGTTACATACAAGAAAATAATAAATCAATAAAAGTTTCAACTGTAAAACTTTTTTCCTAGACTATACCATTTAATAATGAGTTCAATTTAATGATATTAATGTGCCATCTACAAAAACAAATTCAATAATTACTAGCACTACCTCTATCCCGCGCAAAGCATTATGGTAAAAGCAGGCTAACAAGCAGGCTGGCATGTGGTCGGATGTGTGGTGGACGATATCCCTCACATGCACGCAGTCTGGCACACACCCGCACATATGCTAGCCAACTTGGTAAATTTCTAAATATGTTTTGTGTTCATCAACTGCAGCTGCTGTGAAAACGTAATGTGCAGACCCGGCCTAAGGATAAAATATATTATTATTGTTGTATCATTATCTTCATTTGTTATGTGTTTACTCTGTGTATATCCTTTGGCATTATAGTTAAATTGAATTACTATATTATGATAAACAGTTAATTTAATCTCTTCAGCGGTCAGCCAATGTTGTTGCCTAAAGACACAGAATAACATTCTATTTCACAATTAAGTTGGGTTTCAATGAAAATTATTGATACAACCTACTGACAGTCTATACATGTGTCCCTGAAACTATGAATGGACCATCGCAATATATTATTACAATGGGAACTGCTTGGGTTTCGAAAATACATTTTACATTTTTAATAAAACATCCATTTACAAAGTTTAAAAAATCTATGGGTGTTCAAAATAACTGGGGAAACCCCAAAAGTCTTTTGTTAGACTAGTGGTAAGCCATGTGTTGAGTCCCCGGGTAACGTTACTTTTTCCCCTACCTTCGGCCTCCTAGCCTATCATAGGCTAGAGTTGCGCATTATGGCCTTACAGTTGACGCGCCCTTACACCAACTAAACTTTAAAACCCTTTATTTATACGAAATATTATAAAACTTACCTAAAATGCCATGTTGCCGGGTACTCAACACATGACTCGCTCACGTCGTCTAACAAACGACTTTGGCGTTTACCTTGTCTGGTTGGCCAAGGCGCCCTTATAGCCAAATGTGGGAGACGTGGGTTCATCCCCTGGTCGAAAAAGATTTTGTCATTTCTGGATTGTATTTTAAAAAATTATTAAACATGTTTGAAATGCATATAACGCAGTGTAGTCCATCATCTGTGACAATACTATGGGAAATTTCATAGCCAGTACGAAATACGTGAAATATTGCAAGGTTTACTCAATCTACGAGCGGAATTTGGGGGTACCTTGACGTTCAACATTCGATAGACCTTTGCTGAGCACGGCATTTCACAGCCAGGTAAATAACAAACAAAAAATATTTTTTCTCATTGTCCGTCAAATAAATTTCTTTACATTGGCATCTATTTTTCAGTTTATTATTTCTTGTAGGCTTAAATTGAATGGATTGTGCTCATTTTGTTAGCAGTTCTCAGTTACCTGGTCACAAATGTCTGTTTAAAATTTCAGCTCAATCTATTTGGCCGTTCGGCCGTATGGGATCAACAGACATACAGACAAAGCTCCGGCCAAGGCCCGATCGAGTATAGCGTTAGGAAAGACTTCGTTTCGCTGCGCTCACTCGTCTAATTATTGAGTTTTGAAAAAACCACAAAAATATGTGGGGTTTGTCCAGCGTCATCTGGAGTTCAGGCATGCGCGCTAGGTTGCGCCTGGTCCCAACAGCGTGGAGAGCTCTGCTAGAGCTACTACTCCTTCTCCTACTCCGGGGGACGTCACATTCTGGCGCTAAAAGAACGTGACACTAAAAAACAATTACTGTCGGTTCATAGTTGCCTCGTGTTTCGAAGTCAACTTCTTCTGCTTGTCCCTAGTGGTCTTTAAATCTCACTTTTGGAGCTAAGATGAAGTCTTCCTTCAACAACATCAAACAATATGTATTCCATTGTTTGCTAAACCCTGGCAATCTTACTCACTTTATTGGTCTTTATTTTTATTTTTAATTATTTATTACGATTTATTTATTTATGTAGGCCCCTATTTATTTATTTACTTAACGTCTATCTTATTCAGTTATAAAAAAAAACTGATTTACAAAAAAAGACAAAAAAACAAAAAATACATAAGTGCAGACATAAGAATGAACTATATTTATTTATTTTAATGTATTTTTTCGCCACTCTGCGAGAAGGCCATTGTAGGGCACAATTCCCTCTTTAGCCTGTATTAGCGTCACAATGGTACAACAAACAACACACATAAGTTGCAAGAAAACAAATACATAATATAGAAAACAAGTTGTCATTCAGACATAACGGAGAACATAATTTGTAAAGATAACATAATAAGTAAAAAAAAAACAAAACAGTATGGTCATTTTGACAAAGGGTGAACAAAAGCAATACAGTTATAAAGGAAGGTAAGGGAGAAAGGGGAGGTGAAGACAAACTGGATTAAGGCTGAGAAATTAATTAAGGGGAGAGAAGGATGGGAAGGGTGTATTTGAATTTCGGTTTCCTTGGTGGAATATTACTTCATCATTCCTAGGTGGCGTACATCAACTCATATTTTATTTCGTTCTTGCTTTTATTATCATTTACAGACCTATTCAGTGCCACATAAATTCTAATAACTCGTTTTTATATTTTTTCCATTTGACATAATACACAACATACATATGAGAATCGTCCAGTAATTATTAAGTAATATGTAACCAAACACTACACACATTATTGCTACTATCAACAAAAAAGTCAATACATAATTAAAAATATTCAATTAAAGTCGGTATTACAACACATAATGTGCTACGTTAATGTCCCAAAACTCCACTCGCTCGCCGCTCCACGCGTTCGCCGGAGGTCCCCTGAAAGTTCACCTTGAGATTCAGTAGACCTTGCGTGTGTGGTGTTTACAGCAGAGACCTCACTCCGGTGTTCTGGAAGATCCATGCCCTGGGTCAAGGTCTGCTGGATCTCCGCCTAGCGGAGGATCGTCTAACTCTCTAGGTTAGGTTTGTCGCAGCAGCGAATTAGAAGCCATTCTGGGCCTAACTTTTTGTAACGCGTTATGGCCGACCATGTGTTATTCTTGACATGCTCTTTTAAAATTGTCTTTTTATAAGTATTAATACGAAATATGCCGGGTTGTGCAGCAATTAATTGTACAGGACAATCTGATGAAGAATTTAGACTTATCGATCCACTGTTTCATCAAGAAGACGGGCGAAATGGCTCCAGTTTAAAAGACGGGACAACTGGACTGTCAACTTCTGATTTCAAGACTGAGGTTAGTTTTCTTTTAAAATACTTTGGCCTTACCCACCTAGGACCAGTTATTATTGTCTAGGCTATTGACCAGGCTTATTTAAATGTTTAGGTTTTTGCTCCCATGCCAATTGAAGGGCCTAGCCTAGGGCCTAGCCTAGTCCACCTTAGTATTTGAGGTTCGTCGTAAGCAGGCCTTTGTGTAGGGCTGGCCTATCCAATATTCAATGCTACCTAGGCCCTAGGTTGGATCCAAAGGCCTAGCTAGGTCTAGGCCTACGGCCAACCCAAAGGGGTAAAAGGGCTATCTA
>JAMZAV010011320.1:0-20864 GCA_024449915.1 Sweltsa coloradensis | reverse complement strand
CTAGCATGGGACCTTCTCCCGAATCCCATAGGCTAGAGTAGCGCATTATGAACTAACAGTTGACTATACACTTTACAAATAATATGCAGAAAATATGTTTTCTACCTAGCTATATTGTACTATGTTCTTCGTGCGTTACTTATTTTTCAATTTTTCTTCTGATTGTTCGCGCTCTACCCGGAAAACGGCATATGCGATCCAGAAAATTGTAGGGGTCCTTCGAAATCACTGAACTTAGACCTGCCACGTTTTTGGGTACCATCGAATAAATATTTCTCATGAATATCGTACTTTTACGATTTTTTTCTGTTTTTAATGCGATATTTTCATGACATTTGGGTCGATTTTGACCAAACGGGTGGGGCTACAACATTCATATTAATTTTTTACATTGGACTTTAATTAAGGTAAGGGTTTGTGAAGTCCCTTTTTTTTAAAAAAAGATCGATATTTTTTTTAAATAGGAAATATAGCTATCAGTGGTTTGGGACAGTGCGAACACCCGCGGAATAAACGCTAGAATCAACAAGGCTGTTTCAGAACAATTTTAAATTTATTGTGTGCCTCGTTGTTGGGACGGCTCAAAAGTCACCTTTTAAAAATTCCCTAAGACAAGAAACTGATGGACTTAAGTCCCAAATCAGAAGTTTAAAAACTTCTGACTTTGGGGAATCGACCTGCCCTTCTGCATTGTAAATTATCAAAATAAAATGATTATAAATAGGTCATTTTGCAGATTGAAGGGGCTATAAAAAAAAAATACCACATAATCTACAGCATAATACTTCACTAAAATGACCGTTTCAAAAAATAAATTTTGTAGCTGTGATTAAAAAAAAAAAAAATTCAATTTTTGTTATCATGAAATTTGCGAAAATTGACGTTTTGGTAAATTTCTTAAATGGGCTTGTACCGCCTTCTTTTTTATTCCACATAGATACTAGAGCATCATACGAATATAAAATGGTCCTTTATAACATCGTGTCTTGAAACTGTGCACAAAATTATACACCCAAACACGCAAAAATAGTATTCCAAAATCACACTCCTTCTTGGTAATCAGTACATTTTGACCGAACCACTTGCCCAAAATACAAAACAAAATATCTGACTTACCGAAAAGGCTATAGATAGAGTACGTCAATTATGGAAAATATTTTTTTGGATCAAAATCCTCCAAGGTCACGGGACATAAAGATCGTCCGCATAAATTTGATTATACTCCCTGATTTGCTGTTTCCTGATTTTTGGCAAACCTCATATTCGTTTGAGTGGGATCGTCTAATAAATCATTTTTTTTTTCGTTTTTCTTTTTTAATGTTTTTTTTTTTTCTTTCTTTTCTTTCTTTTCTTTTCTTTTCTTTTATTTTTCGTTTTCTTTTCTTTTCTTTTCTTTTTCCTTTTTCACCTTTTTTCCCTATTCTTTTCATTCCACCCTTTTTATATTTGATTCATTCATTAAATGCATATAATATCATTTAATTTGTTACCAAAATTCTTGTGTTAAATGCATTGTTGTTGTAATGCTGCTATTTCAAATATTTACGAAAATGTAGTTTATTGTTGTTTCTGCATCTATGTAATAGATTTATTGGTTGTCCTCCTTTGTAAATCAGTTTTATAACTGAATAGGATAGACGTTAAATAAATAATACATATATAAATAATACCTAGCTCGAAAAATACCAAGTTTAACATTTTTTGGGGGGGTCATGGTGGATACAAATTGTTTATGATAGTTTCTAAATTCATAACTTTTAAAACCTGAATGAATTTTTTTGAGTTTAGGGTGTGACATACCCTTAGTTCTAAGTAGTGTACATAGTTGTTTTTACATTGATTGTTTTAATGGTCAACAATATGTCAAGATTCAATACCCCGAGTATTATGTTGTGTAAAAAATCTTATAGACCATCTCTAACCGTATTCATCTCCTCCATTTAAAATATATCGTAGAAAATATTATTATAATTATAATTTTAGTTAAGACATACTCAACTCATCATATTCCTACCGACAGTGAGCGCTAAGCGCTCGACTTTGATTCGGGAGGTCGCGGGTTCGAATCCCGTCGAGACCGTCAATCCTGACTGAAGGTTTTTTTTATTTTTTTCCGAAGGTTTTCCTCAGTCGTTAAAAGGCAACTGCAAGAGATTGGGTCTCTTAATAGCCCTCGGACATTCCTTGACAATAATTGTCCTATCGCAATACCACATCGGTTAAATCTGATGTGTATACCCTACAGCGGGTATCCTACAAAAAACTATTAAATTTTATATTTCTGTATACCTCGGTCATAAATCTAAATTCATTTTACCTTTCGAGTTGATTTCTTAAAGGGGTGTTTCCCCCTCTCAACTCAAAAAATATCTTTCAATCGGCTAACTAGCAATGAATTTAGCAATTTATTAAAAAAATTATTGGGTCCACCATATGACCCGAAAAAAGATTGTCAAAGCTAATATTTTTCGAGCTAGGGCCCATCGGCAAAAATCCCCCCATAAGAAATTACATGGGGCGATCTTTATGCCCCGTGACTTGGAAGATTTGAACCAAAAAATATTGACCATTATTGACGTACTCTACAGTCTTTTCTGTAAATCCTCTATATTTGTTTTTGTAAGTTGGGCAAGTGGTTCGGTCAAAATTATGCTGATTACCAAGAAATAAGTGTGATTTTGGAATGCATATATATTTTCGGGTTTGTGTGTATATTTGGGCACAGTTTCAAGACACGATATTATAAAGGGCCATTTTTGGTACGATGATTAGTATCTACATAGAACAAAAAATAAGCCGATTAAAGCCGATTTAAGAAATTTCCCAAAACGCCAATATTCGCAAATTTCTGGATACAAAATATTAAAAAATCGTGTAAAATCATAGTTACAAGATATTATTTTTGAACGGTCATTTGAGTGTATGCTATATTATATTATGTGGTAAAATAAAAAAAAAGAAGGGGGGGGGTGGTAATAGCCCTTTAACATCATCATCCCATACTACTTCTCTTTCATTCATTAATCCATAAAATATATTAATTTTAATTATGGTGATCGATATGAATAGTAAATTTTGATATAATTGCTTTATAACAATAAACTCTGTTGAATCATGTATTGGCTATGAGGGTATTGGCATGCCCAATAACCCTACACTGGCTATCCTGTCCTGGCATGGGACAAGTCAACCACAATAAAATAATTATAATAAGATCTCGTCGGATGGCAGAAACGCTAGACGTGCCTAACAATGTAATACATTTCATGATGCTGAGGACAATAAGTAGGGCAATTTTTAGAGAATTGGTCCAGGTGCATAGTTTTACGCGAAACGAGAATGAAACAATGACACAAAACCACCTATATGAAAATAAATTGTTCCTAGAATAAAACAATAACTGTATTTTATACCGGCCCTAATAAGTGGCCATGGTGATATCGAGTTATTACATAAATCAATAGTAAGGTTGTTCTGAAGTTTGAAATTTAGGGCTCCTACATTTTAAATAAAATTGCAAAGTTATTGATTATTACTAATATATAATATAAATTAATGCACAGAGCCCATTGCAAGTGGACGTCACATGCATTATTGAATTAATTAATGTCTAGAAAAGTTGTATGATGAACGACCTCACAAGATAAACATTTTACACTTTACTGGTCATGTGTGTATGACCTCACATTGACCGCATTTACGTATTAACGGCTTTGTGTAAAGACCTCGCTTGTAATGTGTGTATTCACTCGGACCTCTAATTGTGTGTGTAACAATCACGGACCTCACTCCTTATTTAGTATTCACCCAAACACAAACGCATGTTATCGAAAAAAATGATTATGATATTTCGTGTTCCCTGACGTCATATTAGTCAAAAGTCGTCATTCGCCGCAATTCTCTATCTCTGCTCGTTTGGCGTGTCTCAGAATGTCTGTGTGTATTCACGGACCTCACTTGTTACGGTTTGCCAGTATGTGTGTGTGGGGTGTGGTGTGTGTGTTTTGTGTGTGTGTGTGTGTGTGCGCGTGCGTGCGTGTGTTGTGTGTGTGTGTGTGTCAATGAGGCTGTACTTGATTGCTAGTTTTTTTTTATGAATAATGTTAGCTACTTGGTTATGTCTGTAGAGGTAATCTGTTTGACATAGTGACTTGCACCCGGATATGATGTGTTCGATTGTTTCACCCCTTACACTACTTTTTCCCTACATTGATCGTTTACTGTCGCATCTTGTCTAATGTATTTTTTATTATTTTTCGTCGCAATCACTCTGTCTTGAATAGCCATCATAAAACTTCTGTTTCTCCAAATAGTTTTCCGTTGTTTAACCACCTATTTGATGCTTTAATATCTACGTGACCTTTGTGTAGTTCAACGTAATGTCTCTTGGGTAGGGTCTTTTCTGAGAGACGTCACTCTTTTGCAGCATCAGCTATATGAGGTTCCCTTGTAGATTGACATTTTCGTTTGCTAGATTGAGTGGAAATAATTATTTGACAGCTAGCACCACGGCCCTATGCAGTGTTGATTGGGTGCTCTTTGTATTTTTTTTTTTCCAATGTCCAGTGTTTATAATTTTAAGTTTGTTTTGATCAATAAGGCCCGTCCTCCTGTTCTCTTGGAAGTGTCAATCTCTCTATTGCTGAATTAGGATAATGTATTCCGTGTTTGATAAGTGTAGTTGGATGAGCGAAGCGAAGACTTTAATTTAACTGACCTCCCTAAAAAATTAGCTTGGGTGTTTTTTTTGTTGTTGTTTTTTTTTTTTTAATTTTTGTGTCTGTTGAGCGAACGGGCAAACGGCAATATGCGATCTTGATGAAAATTTGAGGTGACCTTCGAAATCTCTGAACTCAGGGCTTGCCACGTTTTTGGGTACAATCGAAGAAATATTTCTCATGAATATCGTACTTTGACGATTTTTTTCGATTTTTTAGTGCTATATTTTGTGACATTTGGGCCGATTCTGACCAAACGGGTGGAGCTACAACGTTCATATTTCACATGGAAACTAAGGTTATAGTGATGTATTGCTTTTTGAAAGAAAAAATTGAAAAAGTTGACAGAATCCATAGATTTAAGGTTTTAATATGAGTTTTTTGGGGTTTATAACAACAATTATTAGCAAGTGACAAAAGAAACTTGACAACAATCACCTACAGTGCATTCATAAAGCACTTGCAAAGGAAAAGTGGTCCTACGCAAACTAAAAACTTACAAAAAAAAGCTCATCCATCAACGCAGCGGGACTTAAGCGTTTTCCCTAGTATTATAAAGTAACTGGTTTACCCTCAGCAACAAAGATTTTGACTCTAAACAAACTTGGCCTCCCGCTGCACACGAATACAGCAATTTATTTTTATTTATTTATTTATGTATTTAACGTCTATCCTATTCAGTTATAAAAACTGATTTACAAAGGACGACAGCACTTTGTAGGTCATAGCTTGAACAAAGCAATACCATTACACAAAAATTATTGATTCTAGCCATCGTATAAAATTGTATTTTTTTTTTATTGGGTGCAATATTCCTTTCTTCACGGATATGTTGCTGAAAGGACAGTTGTAAAAAGATGACCGAGACTGATTAAGAGGACTCAACGAAAACAACTTCAGTCAGGATTGGCGATCACGACGGGATACAAACTCGGGATTTCCCGAGTCAATGTCTAGATCGTGCTAAATACTCGAGCCAATATACAGTCGATCATTTGTCATTAGATTCTTCAAGTGGCCTATGATTTGATTATAATATTCGTAGAAGTTATTAAGATAAGCTTTTCTGAGATGTTAACATATTTTTTTAACTTCCCAAATATAACCTATGAACTACTTTGCCTACATTTATAAAAATACAGCATTTAATTATTCATGTTTTAAGTAATCGCATGTTTTCCTCATTGGAATTGTGAGTGATATTACTCATCGGGAAAATACACGCGATTGTGAGCAGTCACAATTTGACCCTACAGTCTGATGGGTTCATACTTCAAACTCTAGGGCTAAGAGAGTGAGTCATGAATAGTTAGATCACTATGCCGCTTCGCGAACGCTTTTTTTAGTCGCGTTGATGGATGAGATTTTTTGTAAGTTTTTAGTTTGCGTGGGATCTCTTTACTTTTGCAAGTGCTTTTTGAACGCATTGTAGGTGATGTTGTCAAATTTCTATTGTTACTTGTTAATTGTCATTATATACCTCAAAACCTCATATTTAAAACCTTTATTCTATGGATTTTGGCTAACTTTTTCAACTTTTTCTTTCAAAAAGCAATACATAACCATTACCCTGATGTCCATGTAAAATATGAACGTTGTATCCTCTCCCGTTTGGTCAGAACCGGTCCAAATGTCACGAAAATATCGCACTAAAAATCGAAAGAAAAAAAATCGTAAAAGTACGATATTCATGAGAAATATTTCTTCGATTGTACCCAAAAACGTAGCAGAGATCTAAGTTCAGAGATTTTGAAGATCCCCCTCCAATTTTCTTCAAGATCGCATATGCCGTTTGCCCGGTAGAGAGCAAACAAACAGACAAAAATACAAAAAAACAAAACAACCAAAAAAACTTAGGAGCTTAATTTTTTGAGGGGTCATTGAAATTTGTAGTCTTCGCTTCGCTCATCCAATAACTAAATAAAACCTATACTGATACAGCTGTGAAGCCATAACGTAAGATTCTCACACGTATATTTCCACGTATAACTTACATAATTTATAATACATGAGAACACCCTACTCCTCAATTAAAAAGCTTATATAAAGGCTTGGTCACAGACTCAATATTGGTATAATCTACTTTGTTTTGTATATTCCTGCACAGGTAAGCTATTTATTAAAAGTATTAGATATTTAATTCATTAATCTCTCATTAATTGTTGGTATGCAAATTGTCATAGTACGTTTAGTTATACTTTAATTGGATGAGCGTAGCGAGCGAAGCGAAGATTCCATTTCACTACACTGAAGAAAAAAATCCGGAATGTTTTTTATTCTTTCTTTCTTTCTTTCTTTCTTTCTTTCTTTCTTTTTTTTTTTGTATTTTTGTCTGTTCGTTAGCACGATTCCGGCTAAACCGACACTCCAATTGCGATGAAATTTTCTGGAGGCCTTCGAAATCTCTGAACTTAGAATTGCACGATTCGAAAAATCGATCAAAAAATTATTTCTCGTGAAAATCGCAATTTTACGATTTATTTCGATTTTTTAAACAATTCTTTGACTTATAACACCTACATGCTTTATCCGATTGTAATGATTTTTTAACAGAACCTTAATTTTATGAATTATTATTATCGTGTGAAATTTGAGCGCAATCAAACAATTATTTCTCTTAATAATTGCAATTTTACAATTTTGCTATGGTGCTGGGATAATGCTAAGGCTTTTACAATTTTAATTTTTTTTTTTTAAGTGAAAGGTGTTTAAGATTAAAAAACAATACATCTAAACATTTACCAGACGGATTTTATAATTTTTGTTTTGTTTGATAAATATGATTTTTCCCTTTGCATTGTTTGAAAATGTATGTTTTTTTGTGAAAAACCTATATTTCCCATATTTTAAATAAAAAACTATAAATGTCATCAAAAAAGTGTCCGGTGAATTTGTCAGAATAAGACTTGTGAGCACATTAAAAAAGAAATTATCCTTTCATCTTAAAAACTGTAGAAGAAGTAGGAACAATTGTTAGCAAATGTGCTAGAATAAAAGTTTTGAGGTAATAACATTTAAAGTTTATTTATGTTGTTTTTTGGTAAAACAACAGAAAATCCGCATAACACATGGCAACTCAATGCACCAATTACGCTCATCCAACAACGCGGCAGGACTTATAAATAATATAATAATAATTTTCGGGAGAAGCTTACTCTGGGTGAAATTCGTGTCCCTTTTCAGGTGTCGAACTAGGTATATGTTGCGGTTAGGACTCCATTATTTAAAATGAATGCGAATCCTTCTTATCAGGGAATGCTTGTGTTTATTGTAGCAGAGTATTCAATACAACCTCGAATTTGTAAATTTTAGAACAACAATAATAACGCTCAATCTACAGCTCACTTGTCTGAATCTATTCATTTTCATTAGATTTTATACTTTTTAAAGGAAATGTTCCATGGAAATGTGCAAGACAGGTGTAAGATGGAGGCAATAGGATGTAACTTATTTATATCTTGTTTGTTACAGAACCCAACCGAAATGGCGCAAATTACCGTATTTGCTGTATCGGCGTGCCTAGTAGTAGTTGCAGGTAAATGAATTGTTTATCCCAAAGGTTATACACTAGGAAAACGTTTAAGTACCGCCGCGTTGATGGATGTACTTTTTTATAAGTTTTTAGTTTGCGTTGGACCACTTTTCCTTTGCAAGTGCTTTTTGAATGCATTGTAGGTGATTATTGTCAAGTTTCTATTGTTACTTGTTATTAAAAACCTAAAAAAAACTCATATAAAAATCTTTATTCTATGGATTCTGGCTGACATTTTTCAACTTTTTCTTTCAAAAAGCAATACATCACCATTACCTCAATGCCTATGTAAAATATGAACGTTGTAGCCCCACCCGTTTGGTTGGTCAGAATTGGCCCAAATGTCACGCAAATATAGCACATAAAATCGAGAGAAATCGGAAAAGTACGATATTTTAAAGAAATATTTATTCGATTGCCTCGAAAATCATTTCATATCTAGCTAAAGTGATTTCAAAAGTTCATATAAAGTTTTATCAAGATCAAATTAGCCGTTGACCTGGCCTCAGACCAAATATCACGAAAATATTGAATTAAAAATCGGGGGAAAAATCGTAAAAGTACGATATTCATGAGAAACATTTCTTCGATTGAACCCAAAACGTGGCAGGCCTCAGTTCATAGATTTGAAGGTCCCCTCCAATTTGCATGGAGATCGCATATGCCGTTTGCCCGGTAGAGCGCGAACAAACAGACAGAAAAAAATAACAAAATAACAAACAACAAAACTTTAGAGGTAAATTTTTTGAGGGGTCAGTGATATTGAAGTCTTCGCTTCGCTCATCCAATCATTAAAAAAAAATTATTTGTTATGTATATGTGATTATACTAGGAAGCTTCGCAAACGCTTTTTCAGGCGCGTTGTTGGATGAACGTTAGTTTTTCAACGAAAAAAGCGTAAAATTGCGGTTTTCATGAGAAATTATTTTTCAATTGCGCTCAAATTTCACACTTATATATAAAATCGTAAATTTAAGGTTCTGTGAAAATATCATTACAGTCATTGGATGAGCGTAGCGAGCGTAGCGAGCGAAGCGACGATTCCATTTCACTACACTCAGAGAAAAAAATCCTGAATGTTTTTTTTTTTTCTTTCTTTCTTTCTTTCTGTATTTTTGTCTGATTGTTAACACGATTCCGGCTAAACCGATACTCTGATTGCGATGAAATTTTATGGAGACCTTTGAAATCTCTTAACTTAGAACTGCCACGTTTTTGAGCGCAATCGAAAAATTATTTCTCATGAAAATCGCCATTTTACGAATTTTTTCAAATTTTTAAAATATTTCTTCGACTTAACACCTACATGCTTAATTCGATTTTAATGATTTTTTCACAAAACCTTTATTTTATGAATTAAGATATTCGTGTGAAATTTGAGCGCAATCGAAAAATTATTTCTCATGAAAATCGAAATTTTACATGTTTTTTCTTTTTTTAAACAAGTCTTTGACTTATAACACCTACATGCTTTATCTTATTGTAATGAATTTTTCACAGAACCTTAATTTTATGAATTTATATATTCTTGTAAAATTTGAGCGCAATCGAATAATTATTTCTTATGAAAATCGCAATTTTACGATTTTTACCTTTTTTAAAATTACGATTCATAAAAAAAATTAAAAAATAAAGTCAATTTTTAATTTAATTTAATTTAATTTAAAAAAATTATTCGACTTTGTGATAATTTTGTCACAGAACAACAGAAAATCCTCATAACACATGGCAGCTCAATGCACCAATTACGCTCATCCAACAACGCGGCGGGACTAAAGCGTTTTCCTAGTATAAAGCATATAGGTGTTATAAGTCGAAGAAAATTTTTTTTAAACAAAAAAAGCGTAAAATTGCAATTTTCACGAGAAATTATTGTTTGATCTCGCTCAAATTTCACACCAATATCTTAATTCATAAAATAAAGGTTCTGTGAAAAAATCATTACAATCTAAAAAAGCATGCAAGCTATATAAGTCAAAGAATGTTTTAAAAATTTAATAAAATCGTAAAAATGCGATTTTCAAGAAATAATTTTTCGATTGGGCTAAAATTTCACAGGAAAATATTAATTCATAAAATTAAGTTTCTGTGCAAAAATCATTAAAATCGAATAAAGCATGTAGGTGTTAATAGTTTCAGAAATATTAAAAAAATCGAAAAAAACTCGTAAAATTGCAATTTTCATGAGAAACAATTTTTAGATGACGCTAAAAAACGTGACAGTTCTAAGTTCAGAGATTTCGAAGGTCTCCAGAAAATTTCATAGCAATTTAAGTATCGGTTTAGCCGTAATCGTGTTCACAAACAGACAAAAATACCCAAAAAAAGATAAAAAAAAAAAAAAAAAACATTCCGGATTTTTTCCCTAGTGTAGTTGAATGGAATCTTCGCTTCGCCAAAACGCTCATCCAAAAACAACGTA
The DNA here is from genome assembly GCA_024449915.1 of Sweltsa coloradensis. Lineage (NCBI taxonomy): Eukaryota > Metazoa > Arthropoda > Insecta > Plecoptera > Chloroperlidae > Sweltsa > Sweltsa coloradensis. The sequence goes on along the minus strand of JAMZAV010011320.1, from coordinate 10,192 downwards.
CAGACAATACCAAAGTGATTGAAGGTTCTTTAAAAATTCTCGTTTAGTAAACAAAAAAGTATTTGATCGTAAGTAAATTGATTCCGAAATGTCAGTAATATCTGCAAAGCTGCCGTTCGGAATTTTTCAGATGAACAAAACAAAGATGCAAATTAGACCTTGAATAGATAAAAGTTGCCCATTTTTATTTTATTGGATGAGCGTAGCGAGCGTAGCGAGCGAAGCGAGCGAAGCGAAGATTCCATTTCACTACACTGGAGAAAAAAATCCGGAATGTTTTTCTTTCTTTTTTTTCTGTTTGTATTATTGTGTGTTTGTTAACACGATTCCGGCTAAACCGATACTCCGATTGCTATGAAATTTTATGGAGGCCTTCGAAATCTCTGAACTTAGAACTGCCACGTTTTTGAGCGCAATCGAAAAATTATTTCTCATGAAAATCGCAATTTTACAATTTTTTTCGATTTTTTAAAAATTTCTTCGACTTATAACACCTACATGCTTTATCCGATTTTAATAATTTTTTTCACAGAACTTTAATATCATGAATTAAAATATTCTTGTGAAATTTAGAGCGCTATAGAAAAATTATTTCTCATCAAAATCGAAATTTTACAGTTTTTTTCTTTTTTAAAACAATTCTTTGACTTATAACACCAATTCATGCTTTATCCTATTGTAATGATTTTTTCACAGAACCTTAATTTTATGAATTAATATATTCGTGTAAAATTTGAACACAATCGAATAATTATTTCTTATGAATATTGAAATTTTACGATTTTTTTCTATTTTTAAAATTACGATAAAAAAATAAAGTAAATTTGCAATTTAATTTAATTTACTTAAAAAAAATCTTCGACCAAGTAATAATTTTTTCACAGAACAACAGAAAATCCGCGCATCAGCTCAATGCACCAATTACGCTCATCCAACAACGCGGCGGGACTTAAGCGTTTTCTTAGTATAAAAACACAATTTCAACAGAATCTGATACTAGTAACTTTGGGTCCCAGGGCTGTAAGGGGTAGGAACATTTTTTTCTTCTTCTATTATATAATATATACGGTATATATTTTTAGACAAGAACAAAAGTAAATTTTCTGCTCTTTCATAAAAACGCAATTTTAAAATATCAGTCCGTAATTTTGGGCCCCAGGGCAATCCAAAGTTGGATAAGGAAGCTTATCTGACTTTTGATAGCACTGGGGCCCAAAAGGCATTGATCAAAACAAAACTTCATGTCCTGAGTTTTTTGGTAGCGACTGATTTTTTTACCCCCTCCCCCCCCCCCCCCCCACTGAGATTTTAAGAAGTCGGCGCCCATGAACATCTGCATGTATAATCCAGATGGTAATCCGGGATCTGAAAATAAATTTGTCATTCGTAGACTCAAAACTAATTTCTTCTTCAAATTCAAACCCATAGCCTTTCAATAAAAGGTAATTTTTAACTTATTGGATGAGCGAAGCGAAGATTCCATTCTACTACACTGAAGAAAAAAATCCGGAATGTTTTTTTTCTTCTTTTTCTCTTTTTGTATTTTTGTGTGTTTGTTAACACGATTCTGGCTAAATCGATACTCCAATTTCGATTCAATTTTATGGAGGCCTTCTAAATCTCTGAACTTAGAACTGCCACGTTTTTTAAACGCAATCGGAAAATTATTTCTCATCAAATCGCAATTTTACGATTTTTTTCGATTTTTAAAAAAATTTCTTCAGCTTATAACACCTAAATGTTTTTTTCGATTTAATGATTTTTTCACAGAACGTTAATTTTATGAATTTAGGTATTCGTGTGAAATTTGAGCGTAATCGAAAAACTATTTCTCATGAAAAATCGAAATTTTAAGTTTTTTTTTTCTTTATTCTTTGACTTATAACACCAATATGCTTTATCCTATTGTAATGATTTTTTTCACAGCACCTTAATTTTATGAATTAATATATTCGTGTTAAATTTGTGCGCAATCGAATAATTATTTCATGTTAAAATTTTAATATTATGATTTTTTCCTTTTTTTATATTACGATTAATTAAAAATATTAAAAATTGTAGTTATTTTTTTATTTTATTTAATTATATTTAAAAATATGTTCAACTTAGTAATGATTTTTTCACAGACCAACAGAAAATCCGCATAACACATGGCAGCTCAATCCACCAACGCGGCGGGACTTAAGCGTTTCCTAGTTTTAATTGATTGAATATTGCCTAACGTCGCATATTAATGCACTTTGGCTATTCGAGAAGATGAAAGGTGATAGATGTTGATGTATGAACATAGAAGGGAGGAGGGGAAACCTGGTACCGGCACGTAGCCTACTCATTTCGAAAAGTACCAAGGGGACCAACGGCTTAACGTCCCATCCGAAAGGACGATGTAACCTTGACAGTCATATAGGTTCCTCCACTAACCCGGACTGCCGAGCAGACGTCGAGGATAACGAAGCCGTTACACTAGCTTTTGAACCTTCCATCTGCTCTAACCAGCGGTATACGTGAGTTTCAGGGTAGTGCGGTCACCCACTCAAACGCTGACCACGCCCGAAGGCTGCTTAACTTCGGTGTTCGAATGGAAAACGGGTTAAACGACCTCGGCTAAACCGCTGGCTAACTTATTTTAAGACCTGAGGTTAATCTCTAGGTAAATAAATTAAAGTAACAATATTCTTGAGTTAGGAGAATAGAAAGATGTAGTCTTCAGTCTATACCTTGGATTCATCGAGGTTACGGCCAGGCAATGTGTGATATCGAAATGTTTTGATAACCGCAAACAAAGCACTTTCTGTGATTTAGAGAGATCACGATTCTTCATGTCTGGTCAAGGTTGGCGCTCGGAGACCTTTGATCTTTAGTCGCCCGAATATGACGGCAATACCAATCCGGTTGAACAGGTATGTTGTTGGATGGATTTCATAGTCGGCATGTCGAGTTTCGAAGTTTAGCGTCCTACGATGTAATATGTTTTTTGGATGAGCGAAGCGAAGACTTAAATTTTCCCACCGACCACCAAAATATTTAGCTCGGGTGTTTTTTAGTTTGTTTGTTTGTTTTTTTTCTGTTTGTTTGTTCGCTCTCTACCGGGAAAACGGCAGCAATGCGATCTGGATGAAAATTGGAGGGGACCTTCGAAATCTCTGAACTTCTACTTTCTACGTTTTTGGTTTACAATCGAAGAAATATTTTCTCTAATACTTTCACGATTTTTTTCGATTTTAAACGCGATATTTTCGTGACATTTGGGCCGATTCTGACCAAACGAGTGGGGCCACAACGTTCATATTTTACATGGACATTAAGGTTATGGTCATGTATTGCTTTCTGAAAGAAAAAAGTGAAAAAACTAGCCAGAATCTATTGAATAAAGGTTTTAATATGAGTTTTTTGAGGTTTATAATAACAATTAACAAGTAACAATAGAAACTTGACAGCAATCATCTACAATGCATTCAAAAAGCACTTTCAAAGGAAAATTGGTCCTACGCAAACAAAAAACTTACAAAAAAGTTCATCCATCAACGCGGCGGGACTTAAGCGTTTTTCTAGTAAGATATTAAACATTAATTCAATTTGATGCCGAACGTACAGTAACACATAGTAATTTGAGGAAGTTACGCCCGAGATAAGACTAGAGAGCCATCTGAAATTATTTATGGAGAAAGCCATCAATTAAAGTTTCTAATCAAAACAGTATTTAAAAGTTAATGCATTGATATGGTAGTTTGAAGCGATCTCGAGGAAGAATTAAATGTATCTGCGGCCATTTTGTTGACAATTGTTTAGTATGTCCCCAAAGGTATGTCTTCACGTTACAATATAACAAGTAACTAGCGAAACATACAGCATGTTAGAGTCGACTACGCCAATAAAAATCATTAATGAGAAAATATAATAAAAAATTGTTTGGATATTTTTAAATAAAGAGAAATTAATATTATTTCCCCCTTTTCGTGAAAGCATATCCATAAGCCAAATCAATTTCTTTCTCTAACGTGAAGCACAAAACTTCGTCTCCAAACTAAATCGCCAGTAAAGTAATAATTAAAACTTTCATTTTAATGTCCCGTGTTTAAATAAGTGTTAAAATTATAATTTTAAAATAGTTAAATATATTAGTCCTATAATAGTGAAAAATAATAGGCATAAAGTAGAATAATATACTCTACATACATAACAACCATCTACCAACACCACAAAAACCTCCAAGTGGTTTTGAATGCAGGCGATGAGCGAAAATGAAGTTGCGGGGCGGCGAGGTCAGATCGCTCCCTCCGTAAGCCGTAAGGAGAGGTGTTCCTCACGGCAGCCGGCTAGAACTGAGCCGCACGGCGCTTGTATCTACGGAACTCCCCTAAAACAGAGATGAACTTTGCCCGGAGGCGCGCGCACGTAATGGCGCGAAATCTTACGGATTGCTACAAAAATTGCCTTGTGAAGAAGAAGAACTGGTTTTCTCCATTGCTGGTTATTGGTTTAACCCTTTATAGGGCAAGAGACTAAGACCAAAAATTTTGATTACTATCAATTTGAAATTAATGATTTATATTACGACTAAACCCCTGATTGTGGATTCCAAATTGACATCAAAGTTAAAAAAAAAATTTAAAAAAAAAATATATACATGTTCTATAATTGAATCTTCTACAGGGCAAGGTCCGCTTGATCTCCGCTCTTGCGGAGGTTTGTCTAACTCACTTTCTAGGTTCGTCGGTACGCCGACTCTCCGCTAGGAGAATCTAGCAGACCTTGCTACAGGGTAACAAAATATCCGGGCGAAATTTGTGTATTTTTGTGTTTTATTCACGAATTGATTTTTGAACCATTAGTTCCTTAGTCCCTTATTAGTCCCTTGGCCTAAGTTTTGCATTTCCTCTTGAACGGATGATGCAGTTGCAATTTGATTCATTTTTATGTACAACCGTTGAGTGACTAATATATAGCTAGAGTCGTAACGGCCTATGCCGAGTGTCTACGGAAAATTTTTGCTCCGCTCATGTAGTACTCCGCGAACAATGTAGGTGGCGTGCCCGACAGCTCGAGCGAAGCTACTGGTACCTAGCAGCAACTGTATAAATCGTAGTCCGCAGCGCTGTCTGTATACTTTGCCATGAACTACTAGAAGCAGAGCGGATGTCAACGTAAAATTAGGACGCGCGGAAATATTTAAACATAATATTATTATACATTTTTCAACACAAGCATTTCGTTTGTAGGTTTCGCGATCAATATTACAATCCATTATAAACAACATTTACAAAAATTGGGGTTCTAATCCACAATCCTGCCTACTACTGGTTTTTAATGGCTTTACTGGGGATACTGTTGAATTATACCGTCTGAGTAGATCCAGACTAGCCTCATTTTTTTCAATTACTTTGCAGATCGTAGGTTTCGTCTGGGCCCGGGGTAGAATTGGCCCAGAGCATGGCTCTGCTAATCGTAAAAGGCGATTCAAGAGAAAAAGTCCACCTCGCAAACATCAGCTAGAAAGAGCGGAATATCTTACTCCGCGAAACTAGAGGGCGAGCTCTGGCAATCGTCGTCGGGGAAACCTCCCCCTTCCCTTGACGACCTCCCCGGTGACGATTACAGTGACACAACGAACGATGACAAAGACGATGACGACCGCGACGTGAGAACCCCCCTTTCCTCCCCTTACCCGTGGCTGGTTCTGACCAGCATGGGCCCCTCCTCCCCCCCCCCCTTAGGCTAGAGTGGTGCATTATGACCTAACGGTTGACGCGTCCTTAATCCAAATAAACCAAACAAAAAACTAATGGATAATGGTACATGTGTTAACAAAACTTGTTAAAGGTATTCCATACCAGTCTAAGGTGCTGCCAGATTAATAATATAATTAATTATTAATACACATTTTTCATTATAACGTCGGGACGCGAGACCAACACCTAAAATGGGGACGCCTGTCAAGTCAACGTCAACCCTTGTTGTACCCCTCTCGAACTACTGTTTGTGCTCTTAAAAATATGAGACTAGGGTGGTTTTAGGGAGGGGGTCAATCCCCCTTGATACGCCACTGAGACAAATCAAAATACCGGTGCATTTATTTATTTATTTATTTATTTATTATTTATTATTTATTTATTTATTTAGTATTTTGCAATATTCATTATAATCAACCTTCTCTTTTATATCTATGTATGTAATTATTTTTTAAGTTGTAGTATAAGAATGTATGAAAAAAGCTACAGGTATCGCCAAGAATATTAGCTAGTAGCTAGACATGTCCAAAAAACGATCATTATTTGTTAAAAATATTCGTGTGTGATTGGATGAGCGAAGCGAAGACTTCAATTTCTCTGACCCCCAAAAATTAGCTCGGGTGTTTTTTGGTTTGTTTGTTTTTCTGTCTGTTTGTTCGCTCTCTACCGGGCAAATGGCATATGCGATCTTGATAAAACTGGAGGGGACCCTCGAAATATATCTAAACTTAGATCTGCCAAGTATTTTTGGTACAATCGAAGAAATAATTCTCATGAATATCATACTTTTACGATTTTTTCGATTTTTATGCAGATATTTTTGTGATATTTGTGCCCAATTCTGACCAAACGGGTGGAGTTACAACGTCCATATTTTACATGGACATTAAGGTAGTGGTGATGTAGTTCCTTCTGAAACAAAAAATTGAAAATTTTTGCCAGAATCAATAGAAATAAAGGTTTTATTTAATATAAGTGTTTTGAGGTGTATAATAATTAGCAAGTAATATAGAAACTTGACAACAATCACCTTCAATGCGTACAAAAAACAAATCTTCGGGCCTCCAGATATTTTTACTTTCTATTAATTGGTATTACCATAGCAATACCGTTGAGTGACTAATATATATATATTAGTCACTCAACGGCAATACTACTTACAGAAATATCCAAATTAAACAAAAATGATTTTGTAAGATTGTAACTTACAAAAAAGCTCATCCATCAACGCGACTAGGAAAAGCGCGAAGCAGCCTAGTGTATATTTTATTACTGTTTAATTTCAGCTGTACCGTACCAGAAGTTTTCTCAGTTCGTAGTAATTGCATAATATGTAATTTATTAATTTGGTCTTAATATTTGGCTGTGAATATGAGGCTTGAGCTGTGACGAATGACAAAAATACCTTCTTACAATGGGCTGGAATTCCTCAGAAACGCGCTCGGGCTCGGCTCCTACTTCGACGTTGCCAAATGCCAAGTAATTAATTGCAACGCGCATTAGTGATTGGTTGACAAAACGAAGCCATGCACTCTTGTCTTCCGAGAATTGCTTATATCACAGACTTCAGGCGGTTTTAAATGCGATAGCGGAGGGTTGGGAGTTTTCATGATTGCGAGACTACTGAGGGACCATGCTCTGATGGGGGGGGGGGGGGGGGGGCATGTATTCCCGCAAAACGGAGCGCATGGAGATTAAACGTGTGAAAGATGCAAAATAGCAGTTAAAAAAACATTCCTCAGAACCATGTTTTTTTATATTCGCAATCTGCTTTAGATCACAGTGGTCTATTCGTAAATAATCATTGATTAATGATGGCTTCTTTAATCAATGTCGTAAATGTATCATACTAGAGACGCTAGAGATATCCTTCCTAAAGATCAAATACAATATTAAGTCATTGTCAATGATTTATCAATCTAACACAAACACAAAGCTCTCATCGCTAGACGGTCACGAAGGAGAATCTTATCTCATAGCGGTTTAAAATACGTGCCTGCTGCGGCGTGATGTACTGTGTGGGGGTGACAGTGTGGGGTGAAACTGGAAAGGGGAGGGGGCTACCCATCCCTAACCCTATCTTCATACGCTACTGTCTGCACCCATAATCACCGGGAATATATTCCATTGAATATTTTAACAGTGATCATTTAATTAAAATATTATACTTAGTGAGTTATGCTTATATATTATTTTAAATTGTGTATTTTTTTTCGCAATCTTGTGTTCGAAAAAAAGATTTTGATTGAGCACCTGTTTGCCATTTGTGTATGCCTTGATTATACTAAAGCGTTATGCTATGGAAAATAGGTAATAGAGCAAAAGTCCAATCCACCAAAAATAAAATAATTAGTAGATTTTAGTAAAATCGTTTCACAGACAGGACAGTTTTGTTTTCGTAAATTTATCTATAGCTTAACTGGCATTGTCATTGCTAGACAGGAAACAGTGAATGTTCCTGGAATTGGAACTCACGCCATAATCACAGCATTCAATTTCTTCAAATGATGGATCCGAGGGAAAGTCAATACGGGTTAATTCACGAACACGAATTGTGAACCAAATATTATATTTTAATCCCTAATTAAACGAGGGAGCGGAGCGACTGAGTGTCTCCATTCAACTCAAACGGCGCTTCCGTGTGTGTGTGTGTGTGTGTGTGTGTGGTGTGTGTGGTGTGTGTGTGTGTGTGTGTGTGTGTGTGTGTGTGTGTGTGGTGAGTGTGCAAACCGTATCAAGTGAGGTCTTGCGCATGAATACACAACGGGGCTCTGAGGTCCTTTTTCAAACCGAGGTCTTTGCCCAGGACTCGGATTGTTTTAGCATCATATAGCTGCATAGCAGTATTGTTTTTAAGACTTTTCGTAAAATTTGAGCAAAGACCTCAGAACATGCTGTTTGCGCGTTTTTGCAGTTCATGTGTGTAACCACCAGAGCGCTCTCAAATAGCTCATACACACTTCATACACACTCTGGGGTGAATTTTATCGACTATGTGAGGTCCCATTCAAACTGTGGGGAACGCCCTTGTAAAGTGATAAGCCAATAAAATCGCAGTACCAAAATTTTGAATTTCACCACACTTATTTGACGGTATAAGGGAAAAGGGGGGTCCTAAAAATTCACTAGGTCGTGTAGCTTCTCTGTTACGAGTTTGCAATTTAGTTATTTATATTGTACCAAATAAGTTTAGAATATTTTATTGAATTAATTTAATTTCAATTATGTTATGTCACACGTTGTTTTGTAAAATATATCTCAGTGCACATAGCGTGCTAGCCTTTAATCTGGGAGTGGGAGGACACTGGTTCAATACGCTGGTATTTCCGAGTTTTATTCCCCTCGGTATTCATCTAGGAGATTGAGGATGATGAACTACATTGTACAACCCTATACAAAATGCCTTGCCATCGATCCAAATAATAAAATTACTTAACAATAACCCTTTTTGTCTTTGTTTACAAATCTGATGCTCTTTACATTTTATGAAATACATATTTTAAAAAATAACTCCACTAAACTAACTGGTCGTTTGCACTGAGTAACAAATACGAAAACAAGATTATTAATAAAGAGCTAAGAACACAATCTAATTGGTTATAATTGTTAGAGGTAAACACTTATGGCAAATTTAAATCTTGATTGAAATAATTGCAAAATTTAGAATTATTGTTTAATAAGAGGGTAATTGTGGGTATTATATTATATAACAAGCAAGCTTCGCAAACGCTTTTTCTGGCGCGTTGTTGGATGAGCGTATGTTTTTTAAACGAAAAAAGCGTAAAATTGCAATTTACATGCAAAATTATTTTGCGATTGCACTCAAATTTCACACAAATATAAAAGTTCATAAAATTAAGTTTCTGTGAAATATCACTAGGAAAACGCTTAAGTCCCGCCGCGTTGTTGGATGAGCGTAATTGGTGCATAGAGCTGCCATGTGTTACGCGGATTTTCTGTTGTTCTGTGAAAAAATAATTATTTAGTCGAATATTTTTCTTAAAATTAAATTAAATTAAATTTTAAAAAAACTTAATTTTTTTAATTCATCGTAATTTAAAAAAATAAAAAAATCGTAAAATTGCAATTTTCGTAAGAAATAATTATCCGATTGCGCTCAAATTTAACATGAGTATATTAATTCATGAAATTGAGGTTCTTTGAAAAAATCATACAATAGGATAAAGCTTGTAGGAGTAATAAGTCAAAAAATTGTTTAAAAAAAAGAAAAAACACACGTAAATTTCGATTTTAATAAGAAATATTTTTCGATTATGCTCAAAATTCACACGAATATCTTAATTCATAAAATTGAGGTTCTGTGAAAAAATAATACAATCAGATAAAGCATGTAGGTGTCATAAGTCGAAGAAATTTTTAAAAAATCGAAAAAATCGTAAATTGCGTTTTTATAGAAAAAATTCCCGATTGCGCTCAAAAACGTGGCAGTTCTAGTAGTTTAA
>JAMZAV010011319.1:0-18987 GCA_024449915.1 Sweltsa coloradensis | reverse complement strand
CGCGACGCGTAGCTAGAGGACGGCAACAGTTTGATTCCGGGACGGGGGGGGGGGCGCACCCCCCTCGTGATCACATAAACCGAGACTCGATGCACCGAGACGTGTACAATATCTTACTTTCGCACCTAGGGGTAGATTATTTCATCTGGTGGGTGTCGACTGACGACTTATTTTAGGTTTACAAATGCCTTGGCATTTCTTGATTTTTCAGATTGAAATCCGTATTTCTCAAGGCTGTCATATAGGCTGACTGGGAAAATAAGATAATGATTTTGAAGTTGAGCACAACGTTATGCTTGGCATTGATGGCACATGAAAATAAGGGGGGGGGGGATTTGATTTGTAACTTTCATAAGATTTGTGTTGGAAAATGAGGAAATTCCACAATTTCCTTACCTATTATAGGTTCTCTTTTAGATAATCTGTAAATGAGTATTTAGGCAGCTGAATAAACAAACATGTATCCGCAAGTGCTAGAATGCACACTAAAGAAATGACAACACCACTACGTGGAACCACATCATGTTCTTTCATCATACGAAGGATTTCAAGTTGTCATAAAACGTGTTTTTCTTACAAACGGGTATTTGGGTTATTTTTGTATTATAAGCGAGGACATTGAGTATTGCTGCAAGGATGCACGTTTGTCATACTCATAGAGGCTATGTGGCGCAACGCGCTTGGAATTAGTATGGGAAAACCTCGGCAAGTTCTAATAAAATTACACTTTGTAAATATAAATACAATAAAATGAGGCTATTTGAACATTGTAATTAATATAGTCTACAGCACGGCATGCTTACTAGCCTGTGCGATAACCGTATTGATTATTTATTAATTAACATTTAAATTAATTTACTTTCAGAATGGGCGAGCGCAACCGTGAACTGCAGATGCAAACTGCAAAATGATGGAATTATAAAAAATAAAAAATATTTTCCTCAATAAATATTGTTCTGAAAATAACTTGTTTACGAAAGCCTTTCTAGTTTCTATGGGGCATAAAACTTTCGAAATACTATTAAAAAACCATTTAAGCACAAAAAGCAATGCTTATTTCCCGTACGAAGCTGCTAAATATGGTTCAAAATTCAAAAAGAAAATAATACGTTGGTCTACAATCTACAGGGATCAGATTACGATTAACAAAGTCTATTCTGATAAACAAACTCGGTAGATAAAAATAGAATCGATTAATCAGCCAATCAGCAGGTTGTTTTAAGCCAAAGCATAAAACATTTGATAGCCAATTAACATGAGCATTGTAGCGGCAATCGCAGCGATGTGCCGCCTAAACCCATTACTTTTATTACTTAGTTATGTTTAGCTTATCTGGCTGGCGTAATTAAAAGGTGGGGGCCTAAACCAGGAAGCTACTGTTTGTGCTGGAGTCGAGTTGAGTGAACTGGGGGGATTAACCAGGGGCAGAACCCCACGCGAAAGATGACTTGTTTTTGGACTATTTGGATCACACGTCGGAATCGGAAAACAGTTTTCGACTAAAATCAACGACGTTACGCGTGTGTCCATACTCGATGTGGTGAGAGTAAAAATGCTATAGATAGGCGGTTGAATGTGAACATAACCTACACCGATAATTTCGAAAATAGGTTTAAAATAAAATGCTCTATTTTGAAACCACAAACATAAACAAAAAATTCGAAAAAAAATCTATGTTTAGCAAAGCATCTAAAATTATAGGCCTAGTTATATTCAAAATTAATGGGCTACGCTAAGTCCAAAATTTGCGCAAAAGTACTCCTGAGAAAAGCTATGAAAATTATTAGAAAAATTGCAAATTCATCAGCCTATAAATAAGTTATAAAATATAAATAAAACAGGTAATAATTCGTGTTTTGACTCTTTTGAGTCCACCCACACTGCCAGAAAGTGATTTTCTGTGAGTGACATTAATTTAAAGAAATCCTAGGGAACCCTATATCGGCACCGACGCCATCGATGAGAGGACAATAGAGAACCAGCAGAGAATCGCAACCCCCCAACAAAATAATAAATTACGACAGTTTTTCTGTTATTTTCTCTCTATTTTTATCTCTTCGGCAAGCTACAGAGTAGAGTGTACCAGTAGGAAGAGAAACCCAGCGTCAGGATTGCCGAGTGGCGGGAATCGAACCTGTGACCCCCGCGGGTTGAGTCGCGCGTGACAACAATATCTCTCCCCGTGATCAAAGACTTTTAATAATAATCTCCTCCCCTAACGTTTCACGAAAAGTTTTCACATAAAAGTGAAATAGTGGTTGGTTTTCTGAGAACGATCGACTGTGAGCGAGGGTTGACTGGGCTGTGTCTAAATTCAGTCTATACAAGCTACTAATGATAGGCCTAATGATTTCGATCATTTTATTCATTATTGTTGTGTAGGCACATCACCAACCAAGATTCCGACAACTGTAAAAAAAAGTAGTTTATGATAGGGCTGGGGATAGATATTGATATATGAGAGAATATTTTCGAAATAGGCCCTATAAAAATATAATTTTTTATAACAAAAAAAAACAACGAGAATTTAAATTTTAGGGAATGTTAATGTGACTTCTAACTGTAATAGGCCCTACCCCTACCTAAAAAATTTTGTTTTAATCTTCAAATTTCGGTTCGCGTACGTGATTGTAGAGGACGTGGAAGTGCCGGGTACAGTATAGTAAATTCGTCCCGACTTTCACAAAAATGGTGGAGGTGCCGGGTCATTAAACACGAGTGTGAGAACGTAAAACTCGATAAATGCTATACCCTATCAACCCTTTAAGAAACACATTATTTATTAGTAGGCTAACTCTTCTCATTTTTTATTTTTACAAATTAAATTTTGATATAGGGCCTAGGCCTATCGATGAAATGTTTGTGTGATATAGATAATTGAATGCTGTGCCGTATCTTCTGTATACCTTACTAGCCAGTGTAGGGGTAGAAGTCAAAGTCACCCACCCCTCACAGTCACAGTCCACACAATGTCACCGGTAGTATATAAGAACGTAGCAGAAACCGGCAAGAAACATTCCAGATGGAAACCCTGCCAATTCCTCGTCAATATATTCCACTCGTGTGCGTGCATGCCAATACAGGCTTTCTCATATATGGGCATGTTTCCTCAATCCTCATTCCATATTTAGTTTCCTTCCTTCTATAGTTGTTTACTACTAACCTTAGTTTGAACATCGAATTGTGTGGTAAGCCAATCTCCATAATATGTTGAACAACATGTTAAACAAAAACTTAAACAGCATTCATTGCAAATAATAATAAGCTAATAAATAATACGGTAATAATAAATTAACATTCTGCCTCAACTTTTTTTAGTTTTTACACGATTCATTCCCTGTGGGCCCCACAAAACTAAACCACTAAGAAAATGAATTTCCTTTGTGTACTAGGTTAGAAAGTCAAGCCTGCAGCAATTTATATTCAACCAGAGAAGAAATTAAGGTTTGTGTGCATAACAAAAAGTTAGTCTATAAATGAATTTAAAATTGTTAAAGAAAAATTCCAAATCAAAACCAGAATAATATGAGGCCAAATTAACAAACAAAACGTATTTTGTTATAGGCCCTTGAGAGAAGGCACTACCGCTATTTATTTTCTTGTAGTTTCTCTCCACTAAGTTTTTCTTATCATATGAGCCTTGTCCTTCAATGAGTGGGGAAACCAACACGTTACTACGTAAACAGACAATTAATTACATCTATTGGCATCATCATCATTGTTATAAAGTTCCCCATTGTTATTAAATCAAAAATCATAATATGGTACCGGTATATCTGGCGTAGATAAAAAGCGTATAAAAATGTGTTGATAATAACATTTTCCACTATTTCTTTCAAAATTTAACAATGCCTAATTAGAACGTTATTTTTTAATTGTTAATTAAAATACCTAGCTTTATTTATTAATCCAGTGACAAATTAATGACATTAAACATACCTAAACTTATATAAATGGCCAAAGTAGAAAATTGATTATTTTCTAATAGGGGGATAATTTTTTACAAAATGTAGACCTACTGGATTTGAAAGAAGTGCATAATTTTATTTTATCATACATGAACTAACCTGTTCTATCATACTAAGCGATAGAAATTACAATTTGCTTGGTAATTGGTACCGGTAGCTCATTGGCGAGACTTGGATTATTAGCTAGGGCTACATCATAAATTTAGCATATGCATCGAAGCTAATCATGACGAGTAACCAGTGGCATGTGTGCAGCTTTCCCAACATACGGTACTACAGCAAGTAAGATCCCACCACATCCAGGCTACATTACAGTACTGAATCTCAGGGGCATTACTTCTAACGCTACTAATGAATACAGTCGAGCCAATGCATTATGCAACTAATTAGTGGATATGCAGACGAAGCCGCGGTTCGAAAACGAGTGATTGCCAACGTTGCCGAGATAAAAAGGGGGAGGAATTAGGTTCTGCGATTATTTGTGTAATTATAGGCCTAGTGTTCAAAGCGAGGAAAAAATGATACAGAAAATTTACACTTTGCTATGTGCAGCTTAATTAGATCTGCTTATGATAAAAAAATATTCTTATGACATGAAAATTTGATTCTAAATTAAACCCGGACAATTTATTTTAGTTTTTATAGCCATTTACATATTTAAATAAATAAAATGTGTGTTATCATTTTTAAACAGCACTTTGGGCAAAAAATGATACACGTGTTTTTTTAAAAATGATACACTGTGTTTTTAGCCCTTAAAAACATAGCTAGGGGTTTTAGGAAGAGGGAAAATAATGATACACATGGATAATTTGATTAACAATCTACAAAATAGTCATACCGATGTCATTTTTAAATGTTGTTTTTTCATTTTTGAAGGGAAAACCATTTGTATCCTGGGAAACTGGCCTAGCCTGGGCCTCCAAGACCTGGCTGCAGACCTTTGATTTGACCTGAGCTAAAAATAAGGCCATCATAATCTTAAGAAGTTTAAAAAATATTTAAATGGTACTATTCACAATTAATTTAATCCACAAAAAGTCTTTAAATTCACCTTGAAAATTGTTGAGCTGAATTAACATGTGTTTTGGTCAGACATTTACCATATCATTTTTACCCCAAAGAGTGTATCATTTTGTACCTCAACTTTCAGCTTCAATTCCTGCCACATGGCTCTAGGTAGCAGCACCTCTGCAGTGCTTTCTTAGTAAAGTGCAGCACTGACAATGTTTGGGAAAACAGAGAGTGGTAAATTTGAATGAGTAGTGGCAGAGATTTCATGAAAGTGTAAGCATCCGTGTACAAAGTTTTTGGCAAGTTTACAGGCACATTTCAATCAATTATTTCAAGTTTATTGCCATCTACTAACATAGCTATAATTAATGTAATATTTAAGACTTTAAAAAAGGAGTTATTATTACCAAAAGAAAAAAAAAGAAAAAAATTAATAAATACTTAAACAAAATGCCACTGTATTCATTTTTGCCCAAATTTTGTGTGTATATCATTTTTACCTCACGTGACCCTAGTGATAGAGCTTTGGCGATCGTGAACAAAACAGATAGGCCTAACATACAATTATTTTTAAATTGTAGCACAATTACGAGTGAGTAATAGAAAAATAACTAACAATATATTGAAATACATTATTTAGGCTTAGTGGGGGCCTTGTCTACTTATTCTTTATGACATTTAATAAGTAGAATTAGTGCAATATTACGGGAATGTTCAATACAACTTTCAATCTAAAAAGCTCAGCTTTAAAAAACTAACAATATGATGTTGCTTAAAAAACTTAAAGTCACTACTCACAACAGCACTAAACAAAATGAAATTGGTAAATTACGACCAATTGAACTTGGGACATATTATTAGTGTCCATCCATTAGGCCTACTATATCTAACATTTATCGGTGAACACAATAGTTATGTCGCAATGAATTGTTTATAGATATTATCCATATTGACATTCTTATCAAGACGAAACTTTATCACACTCTGATTCAGCCAGACTAGTCTATAAGAACAAGGAGGATGTTTGTATTTGTTGGAAGAAGAATAACAATTTTTAACACATTCCACGAATTAGTTCGGCTTTCCTCGTAGATTTCCGTCAGTCGCGTGTTGGAGATAATCACATGCGTAGCCGGCGGCATTACGCAACTCACTGACTGTACGCCACTTTCTTTGTTTTGGGCCTTATCTCATTGAATCATGATTGTTGTTTGCTTACTAGTTCAATAGCACACAAACATTATGGATCAATTAACATTACATTAGAATAAAATGATTCGTTAATTTATATTATTGTGTAGGTCTAATTCATTTATGTGTTGAATGAAACCTTGAACAGAACGCAATCAAAGTATCAGCAACGGGAATCGAACCTGCAAACTCCCACATTTCAGAACAAACTTAAAACATCTGCAACTGCACAAACTAGTGCAATTAGAGTGCAACAATGGCCCTCATTACATGAATATGTACCATAATATCGTAACAACAAACGAGTCACTAATGGATTCACCCAGCGTATCTAGATGATGACTAACAGTTACGGTCCTGCCTAATAATGAAACATTCCGTATTCCGTGCTTAATCCTCGTGGCAATTCTGTAATAACACAGTATTAAATATGACCATTCGCTGGAAGATAATATTACGTGCAAGTGCAATGAATCAGCCAAAATGAAGTAGGCATATCAAACAATGGTTGGTTATCACTTTTTACTATCAACATGCGAAGCCAGATGAATAACAATGACCGCATGTAAAACAAAAAGACTGCGCAGCAAATTCCCTAGAACCACGTTTTAATTATTAATTTCGCACAGCTGCAAAAATAGAAGATCGGATGTTTTCTTTGCGCGTTGGCTGTGTAGAGTACAAAAAGGGGACATTTAATAATTTTAGCCATTTGTTGAACTCTTTAATCTAATACATTCCTTACAAGGTGATCAACAGCCCCCCCCCCGTAGACAACTCTTTCACCTCACCCCCTTGCATCGTGACCCTTCAGATGTGTCGAGCACCTGTACAGGAGACAAGTGCCGTGCGACAGTGAGACGATTGGGAAGGGGTGGGGGGGAGAATAGGGAAGCAAAGAGGCAAGTATTCACACCCTGACCCTGTACAAAATGACCTTCAAACCCAAGGTCAGATCTTCAACCCACACACGCGTCCTTGAGAAGTGTAGGCACCAGGCACCTGTACAAGAGACAGGTGCCGTGCGACGGTGCGACGATTGGGGGGGGGTGAGAGATAGAGAAGCAAAGAGGAAAGTATTCACACCCTGTACAAGGTGACCTTCAAACCCAAGGTCAGATCTAGAGCCCACGCACACGTCCTTGGGCTTGAAAGCACCTGTCTTGTGGGAGGCTGGCAAGTTGATCACTTGATTTAGTTGGATGAGCTTAGTGAACGTAGTGAAACTAAAATTTTGACCACATCGAGAAAATCGTTTTGTTTATTTTTAATGTGACCTTCAGAACCAGAACAATTAACTAGGTGACCTTGAGTTGAGATCCACAGCAAGTAGCCCTTCCCTCGCTCTGACTACAGTGGGTGTCTTCCCACAGTGCCGCTTCCCGTAAGGCCATCAACCTTTTTTTTTCCCCCTATGCCATCATTTCTACCTGTCGATAAAGACCATGTTACAGGAAGCGTTGATGGCCTAAGGGGAATTGATTTATTCCCCTTTGGCCAACACCCTGCATTTCATTATGGAAAATACAAAGAAGGGTTTTTTGGCCTTGGGGTAATTGATTTATTCCCGTTAGGCCAACAGCGTATATGCATCATTTACGGTAAGGAGCGGGGTGCATATACGCTGTTGGCCTAACGGGAATAAATCAATTACCCAAGGCCAACAACACCCCGCTCCTTACCGTAAACGATGTATATACGCTGTTGGCCTAACGGGAATAAATCAATTACCCCAAGGCCAACAAACCTTCTTTGTATTTTCGATAATGCAATGCAGGGGTTGGCCTAATGGGAATAAATCAATTCCCCTTAGGCCAACAAGTGTAACATGGTCTTTATCGACAGGTAGTAATGATGGCATAGGGGGAAAAAAAGGTTGATGGCCTTACGGGAAGCGGCACTGTGGGACGGCTCCCTACAGTGTGCCTCCTCCGAAAGTGTAGGAGGGTGTAAGGAGGATGAGGGAGTTGATCGCGATAAACACAACAACGTGGGCTTGCAAGAGATTACTTCCTACTAAGCTAAAGTGCAGATGTTATGAACAGATAAACACCTGCAAATGCAAAGGGCGTGACGGAACTAAGGTGGGGCCCAAATGAGGGGTTTGGGGGGGGGGGGAGAGATGTGTTCTGATAAGATGTTTCACGATAACATATAAGGACTTTCGGATGTCAGGTCAACGTATGTCTTGGGTCATGAATGCATTATTTGATACCAATCTTCTTCCATAAAAAAGTAAAACTTCGTTTTTTATTACATCATCTATCTGTATCTGGTGAGCATGTTCACATGTTTTATCCACTTTTAACAGAAGGCCTACATATGTCGAAGATAATGATTTATTATGATGATATAGTCATTGAAAAATATGACCGATCAAAAGTCAATACAGAAGTTAAACCAGAGAAAATTAATGTTCTAGTCGGCCTTGACTACTACTTGGCTATCCTATCAATAATTTTTGTTGAATTTTGTGTCGATACTTGGAATAGAATTTTTTGAGACTAGAGAATAAAAATATATGGAAACAGTATTTCAATAATATTACCGGATTATTACCGGTCCGGATTTCTCGGTACTCGGTAAGTCAGGAGTAACCTACACATTCAATACGTGTTTCAGTGCCAAAGGCAGAAACTCTATATAATTAATTTAGCGTGCACCGATTAACTATACCACTCGTAATGTAATCATCTAGTAATTAAACTCGAAATCAGTGGCATTGTTACGTGTTGTAGACAACAATAACAGGCGGGTTGCCCTAGGGCGAGCTATTCCATTGCATGGTGCCCTACAAGGGAAGGGCGTACAAAGCTATTCTCTTTTCTTATCAAGAAGGCAGCCGGCAAAATAAGTAAAACTGCGAACTCAAAGGAGTTTCTTTGTATTGTTCGAGAGCCAATTATTGTGAATGATAAAAAAAATCACATAGAAATTTCGATCCGGCGTCACTATCTAATAGCTAGGCTACCCCTAGGCCTGAATTTTAATCAATCTTAGGTAGTAAGCTTTTAGTGAGCATAGTTTCACACGCAGATGCTGACCATCGACCCAATTAATATCGAAATAAAACAAAAACAAAACGAAAAAAAGATAAAAAATAAATAATTTGGAAACGTATTTTGCCCCAATGCTTCTCAGGCTATAATCCTTGCGTACTACAAACTACTCTTCCGTCCGATCATAAAACGTGCAACGGTGCAACACGCGTTGCAGAAATTTAATTGTTTCTCCAACCACTTAAATCGCGATCACGAAGCACCTGCAAGGAAGGAAACTCGCTTATTTAGAGTGGCCCGGCCTAGCTGCAATAACCATCACTAATTAGTAATTAACGTCACGTTCCCCATCCTTTTAAAAACAGTACTATAATTAAAGAACGACTGCTAATTTAATTGTTGACAGTAATCACTTCACTTTGCCAATTTCGTCACAGGTTTGCGTTCGAAATGGTTATATAGCTCGTGCTCGTGCCTAAAGTAGGCGTGATCAGGGTCAATGCATCTATAGGCGCTTACATATCTGCGTCAATGTCTGCTACTCTTATCATACGTCTTCATAAATTTACCATAGAGCCTTGGTGGTTGTGATCAGAGCAAGGGAAATTGATGATTGAAACATTATTATAATATATTGGAGAGTTATTTTTGGACAGTGGTTACGATTCTGTAGTTTTTGATTAATGAGTACCGTCCTTTCAAAGAGAATAATCAGTCTCTTTAGACGTGAAGAATAGGGCTAGGCCTACCTAGCTCTTAGTGGTTTAATGGTGGTGGGGGTGGGGGGTGGGGAGCATATTGTGTGGTTACTGTCTGTCAACCGGGTGGTCTACATTCTGAAGAGAAGGGGGGGGGGAGGGGTGGCAAAGAACCATGGTGTCTTCCCACGGATGTGTGTCCTGTGCGTAGCGGGGTCTAGGACTAGGTGTCATGAAGGGGGGGGGGGGGAGAGCCCATTAGCCGATAAGAGAATCCCGTCGACCTACTTGATAACAGATACTGGGGGTTCCTGAAGGTAAAATACTTTTCGGACTAGGGGCTACCCTCGCCCTATGGGAACTTCCTTGTTTCAAGCAAGGGTCCTGTAGCGTAGCAGAAAGGTAGCAGGGTGGGTACTCTTTCGGATAGTATGCCCCAACTTTAAAACACTACGCCAACAGGGTGGTCAGTACTAACCTTTTAAAAATACTCCCCTAAAAACCTTTAACTTTGCAAATTTAAATATAAACATTTCCCAAAAGGGAAAAAGTACTTTCGTTTTATAGCGACGTTAAAGGTTGAATTGTTTTTAAGGGAAAAAAAAATTTGGGGGCATCCCACCAAAAGAGTCCGCGGGTGGGTGAACAAGTAAAGGAGTCATGTAAATATGGGCTACCTTGCAGGTGGCCGGGGGTGGGGGGGGGGTGGGGGGGTAAAAATGCGCCTAGACCAGAGTCCTGGGGGTTACGACCCCCCAGGGGTTGGGGGTCTTGGGGAAGCGAGTGGCGTGCAGCCGGTTGGGGGGCGAAATTTCTTATCTTGTCGTCCTACCTGATAGCAGATTCTTGTCTTCGATCGACACCGGCGTCGTGATGCCGCTGTCAGTCGGCTGGAAGTCCCTGAGTAGTCGGACGTCGGGACTGCGGTCCGAGTCCGTCCAATGTCCGGCACTGACACCACTGTCGGAGCCCGAGCTAAAGTCTCCTCCGCCGCACAGTAGCGCGTCCCGTTTCCCAGAGGCCTTCGCCGTCGAACTCGCCGGCTTGGGGTACAGGGGCGGAGGCCCTATCCACGCGTTCTGTTGCATTGGGGCCGTATCCCCGAGATACCTGACTGTGTACTGGGGCTGAGGTTGGAGTTGGGGCTGGGGTTTGGGGTTGGGGCTGGGGCACTGCGGCAGCCACCCTCGCCGACGACCGGCGGGTTGACCCCGTCGCCGTAGGAGGCGCCAACCCCCGCGTGGGGAGGTTGTTGATGAAGGGACTACGACGCTGACTCTCCGCACGTCGGTAGTAACAAGGGTGGATCATTAAAAGGGGTTCACTATTTGCCCCCTCGGGGGGTTTGGCCTGATTAGGTAATTCATACTCTACACTGCAATCGACGTGTAACGGGCGACTGTAGTCTTTGTGGGGGGCAGTTGGAAGGCGACTAGGGGATGGGAGCTCAAAATTTGGATAACAAGCAGCCATTGTGGACATTTTGATAGAAATAAACAAACAACACTCGAATAACACAATCCCAAATAACCAAATAGTTGTGACATCATGTGGTCTTGGGGATGCACGGGATCCCTCTCACGCACGCACACTCACACCACAACAACAACAACAAACACCGGTCCACGTTTTTGCCGGCTATTCAGCTGAGAAGGTTTGCTAACCTCACAGCTGGGCCGACTTGCCTCAACTGAGCTAGCGGTGCGATCGAACAGCTGACGGCAGAAGCAGAGCGCCCCGTGGCAGTAATACCAACTGCGGCCGCCAATGAAAGTTTTGGGATGACACTCTTGGGCCGCTTGGCCGTCGTCTTCATCGATTTAACGACCGTTTTGGACAGGGACGTGACATTTCTTGGAAGATAATTATGTTTTACGCCTCCTTTCGGGTTTTTATCGTTATTGACGGAGCGGAAAGAAAATGTTAGATTGTTTGACGGGGAATAAATTCATTATTCTAGTAAAAGTCAACTGGAGTCGATAAATGTGCGTAGGCCCGAGATTTTTTTTAAAGTGATTAAAAATAATGTTTTTTGTGTGGGGGTATTGATTCCCCGTACAACACGTCATTCGGCTCCCCCTGCTGTACCTGGACAATTCTAGGAATCTTCTGAAAAGAAATAGCTTTGAAATAGGGTGTTTCTTCGGAATTAGTTTCATCATTGTTTGTTCGTTCCCACTTTTTTCTATTGCATTATGGGCGGTTACATTTTGAGGAACAAAGGTTGACCTATATCCAGGTGGGCTTGGGAAGCTTGCCCCCCCCCCCCCCCCCCCCACACACACATACAAAAAAAAACATATTTACTTAAATTCTGCAAATCAACTAGTCTAGGAAAATTAAATAGGGCTATTTCTTTTTCTTTTCGTTTTCCGGTAAAAAACACTTTAGAAAACTTTGTTTAATCGTCTCCCCTCCCCCCCACCCACAGACCAACACATATCGTACTCATACGCCCCCCCCCCCGAAATATTTTTCTGCTTACGCCACTGTCTATCACTAGAATTTAGAAAGATCTTGACGAGACGATTCCGAATATCCATGATAGAACGGCGGCAGCTGAAAAGGCAAAAATATGATTACAAAACTTTTGGTTGCGATTATTTTTTTATTTTTTCTAGTTCATGCAATTATTACATTTTTTAGCATTTAAAAAATATATATGACGTTACATTTATTAACCCAAAGTTGGCCCATCAATGGGGAAAAATTTTAATTTAGTAACATTTTTAGTGGGGGAAACTTACATAAACCCCTCCATGCATTGTGTCAAAACGTGTGAAATAATGTGTTGTACCGGTATTTACTCTGCTGGAAGAGGAATAAAGACACTTTTTTACAAAGAGAAAAGAAAAATTACAAACAACACAAAAATCAAAACAAAGTCACACACCACGTACAACAAAATAACAAATTTGGAACATACAATGGTTCCTTCTTAAATTTAAAAAAAATGTGATAAAAAAAAAGTATTTTCATTTTGACCCAAAACCATTCCTTCCCTTTTCCCTAAAAGCTGCTATATTTATAGTTGCCAATTTGAAAGTGGGAAAGGTAATATGAAAAAATATGAGCCATTCATCCAACTTCATTTTTATAATAAGTTATGAAATAATCTTGTAACAACAGTAATTCTATTACTTCTTAATTCTGCTGACTAAAAATAAGTAATTTTTTTTTTTCCCTTTTTTCAACACATTTTTATGACAATTTTAAACAAGTTTGAATTAGTAAATGACAACCCGCATTTTTTGTTACTATTAACCCTGGAATTGATTGTATTTGTATGCCCTGCTAGTGTCCTTCCATTGCCTGCGGTCTTGGGTTGAATGCCGTCGAGACCAGCAAACCTGACTGAAGTTTTTTCCGAGGTTTTTACACTTGGGAATTCTATTGTACACTTAGCGGGAATCCTATAATTTTTTTTTTAATACTGCAACGATTGCGACCGATTCAACCCTCACGCCAGGTGACGTAAAGATTTTACCCCCCCCCCCTCCCCCCCCCTCCTTTCAAGACCCACCCTCCATTCACGCACAACCCAAACACATTCGGAAGTCTGAAGTCTCCATCTAGTTTTATAAGTTTCCATCAAGTTGGCCAACCAACTTCCCCCATCCCGACGAACTGTTCGTTAGTGCTGGAAAGTGCTCGAATTTGAACTTTTAGTGCTTTCATAGCAAAAAGTTATTACGCTTTTAAATTTGGAATGGCGCCGTTCAAAAAAAGTTCATAATAGTTAGTACTACACTACGACAATAAGCACTAATCCATGCTAACGTTTGGTTTGGGAGCAACATTATTAAAAAGTATGTATTTAAAAACGTGGTTGGTTAAATTGTTGCATCAAACGCGAGGATAGAAGAAGATATAAGTATATTTACACTTGGTTAAGAAAAATTAACCAAAAATCACAAATATAATTGAATGAGCGAAGCGAAGAGTTCAATTTCACTGACCCCCCATAAAATTTTGCTCGGATGTTTTTTTTTTTTTTCTCTCTCTCTCTCTGTTTGTTCGCTTTCTACCGGGCAAACATCTTGATGAAAATTGGAGGGGACCTTCGAAATCTTTGAACTTAGACTTGCCACGTTTTTGGGTACAATCAAAGAAATATTTCTCATGAATATCGTACTTTTACGATTTTTTCGATTTTTAGTGCGATATTTTCATGACATTTGGGCCGATTCTGACCAAATGGGTAGGCTACAACGTTCATATTTTACATGGACATTAAGTTTATGGTGATGTAGTACCTTGTGAAAGAAAAAGTTGAAAAAGATAGCCAGAACAATAGAAACTTGACAACAATCACCTACAATGCGTTCAAAAAGAACTTGTAAAAGTAAAGAGATCCCACGCAAACTAAAAACTTATTAAAAAAGCTCATCCATCAACGCGACTAAAAAAAGCGTTTGCGAAGCGGCCTAGTTATAGAATCCAAGCTGAATGTTAAAAAAATCAATTAATTAATAATTGATTTCTAAACAGCTCCCCCTACCACACCTGACTTACAGTCACAACTGCGTCAGATAGTATGGAAATTGGAAATTAAGTCTCTGATCTATCCCACTGAAGTGAATTAAAAACCTTTGGGCGAGATTTGGCACTGATTGGGGGACTTATTTGTGTACGTGTACGTTTTATTTATATTATACCCCTCATCCAGGTTCCAGATTTTGAGAGACCAACTGGTTTTTATCACCCAAAATAAGATTTCAGAGCACTGAGCTTACTGACAAGAATGAGTGGTTTTTGTATGATACTCAATATTTGACTTACTATATCAAAATATATCTTCATTTATAAATATAAATACGTTTGTAGATAATTGTATGGCTTTCAAATACAAAACCCAATATTTCATTATTGGATGAGCGAAGCGAAGACTTCAATTTCACTGACCCCTCAAAAAATGTAGCTCCAATGTTTTTTTTTTCGTTTTTTTTTTCTGTCTGTTTGTTCGCGCTCTACCGGGCAAACGGCATATGCGAATTTGATGAAAGTTGGAGGGGACCTTCGAAATCTCTGAACTTAGACCTGCCACGTTTTTGGGTACAATCGAAGAAATATTTCTCATGAATACCTTACTTTAACGTTTTTTTTTCTCCCGATTTTTAATGCGATATTTTCGTTACATTTGGGCCGATTCTGACCAAACGGGTGGGGCTACAACGTTCATATTTTCACTTGGACATTAAAGGGAATGGTGATGTATTGCCTTTTGAAAAAAAAAATTGAAAAAGTTAGCCAGAAACCATATAAATAAAGGTTTAAAATTAAGTTTTTTGAGGTGTATAATAACAATTAACATTTAACAATAGAAACTTGACAACAGTCACCTACAATGCGTTCAAAAAGCAAATCTTCGGGCCTCCAGATATTTTCCATTCTAATTACCCTAGCAACTAGTACTACTTTATAAAAATTAGCCTAATTTTACAAATTGATTTTGAAATGAAACTTAAGAAGTAAAGAGATCCCACGCATAATATAAACTTAATAAAAAAGCTCATCCATCAACGCGACTAAAAAAAGCGTTTGCGAAGCGGGCCTAGTTTAAATATATATTTGTTCGTTTTTTTTATTTTCTTTCAATTCTTGAGAAATGAATCGAGGTCAAATTAACGATTTAATGGACGTCTTGGAAACTCCTATTATCTTTATTCTTGTCGTAATGTTCTATTTTGATCGCAAAAAATGTGTGATATAAAATTGGTTCTCCATTCTCCAATCAATCACATTTCACATGATTTATGTTCCACTAAAACGAAGAGGTTATCTAATATCATGATAACAAAAATGAGTCGGTATAATGGATTCACAGAAAATAAGAAGTCTGGTGAAAAAATAAAAAAAAGTGCAATCTGAACCAAGAAATCTTCAGGCTAACAACCCAGTGATAACACCGAATGAAGACTCCATTGCGCAACGTATTATGTTTGGTTTTGGCTCCCAATTGTTTCAGTGCCGTGTTTAACTTCCATAGTTCTCAACTCATCAGTTAAAGAATTCTTATAACTTGGAACCTACAGTTGTGTTAACACGGTTCGAGAATACAATGGGTGTTCACAAAATAAATAGAAGTCTTTCAGTTGTCATACGATGACGCAGGCGACTAGAACAAAACCATAGCTATTTCGACAGAACAAAACTGTGGAAGCCTATATTGTATTAGTCTGTTCACTTTTTGTTTGTTAATTGTTTCGTAGATAAATTTCAATTTTCTGTGTGAATGTCAAGGGAACAGCCAACAAACGGAGTTTTTTTTTTTTTATATATTACTAACATCGAACCGACAGTGTTGGCTCGGGGGTCCCGGGTTCAAATCCCGTTGAGACCGGCAATCCTGACTGAAGTTTTTTTCCGAGGTTTTCTTCAGTCGTTAATGCGAATGCAAGGGATTGAGTCCTATTATACAGTTCTCGGATATCCCTTCACAATAGTCCTATCCGCCACATACCTATAGTTAAGACACCTGAAGAGGGGCATGAATTGCACCCTGGGCAGGCTTCCCACGAAAATTATTAAAATTACTATTATTATTTACATCAATTATGCAGAGAAATTTAGGACAGACATACAATGTCAAAGTAAACGACATAAATAAATAGTATAAATTTATAACTTTTTTTTTATAATATTTATTATATATTTTCATGTATTTATAAATTGTTTAGTTTGATTGAATAGGTTGATGTTGCACTATTAATTAATAACCTGCTAAACTGAAAAAAAAATCATCCAGGCTAACCCTATAGCGAGCCCTATAGTTATGAATGTACAGAGTAATAGAAATAAATATAAGTTCCACCCTCACCCCCCCCCCCCCCACACACACAAACAAAATGACAAACTTTGTAATTTTCGAGCTAGGTCGCATCGACAAAATTATTCTATAAAGCCTGCATTAGGTGGTTTAATAGTTTGTTCAAGTTTCCTTGAATTCAAGGACAAAACATAATCAATCTGAAGGATGTATTGTTGTATCTTATTATCTTTTCACATTTTGATTAAGTTTGTCCTTGAATTCAAGGACACTTGAACAAACGATTGAAGCGTCTAATGCAGGCTTAAGAAATATTACTGAGACGATCTTTTTGCCCCGTGACGTGATTTTTGTCTCACCCGGCGAGCCGCCACTGGCTTCAAGTGAGAGACACATCACTAGCCACACCAGACGAGCCGCCACTGGCTCAAGAGACGTCACTCATCACTTGCCTCACCCGGCGAGCCGCCACTGGTTTAAAGTGACGTAATACGTAACACTTGCTTCATACAGTTCACCGCAATGCGCGGCAGACAATTGGTTATTGACCTTGACATTAGCATTGTCTTCACAGCGATCTCACGACAACATAACTACTTGCTGTATTCAATAGAAACAATCATTGCGTATTACCATACTGCCTAAAATGACACTTGTAATTCCAAGGATCAGCTACGTCGTTTATGGCTGTTGAAATGGCGAATGTCATTGCACCTTGTTGTAAAATGATAATGTCATTTTCCTATCGGATAGATTGCCTGTATCATCAAATGATTTCCTTACCAATTTTGTGAAGTTGACAGATAAGCTTAGACGTACGGTAAAAATTATGTTATCACGTTCACGTATGCCCTGAACCTTTGTAGCCTATACAAGCAGAACAGCAGCTGTTGTCATTGAATAAGAACATTTCCTCATACGTTTTTATGATCACTCTTGCACGCCGATGATCAAACTTGAATTCGAGATAAATATAGGGATAATATAGCTATTTATCTATGGTGGGTAAAAGTAGTTCGGGGGCTGGCCAGGCGTTTTTGGTTTATTCTAGGGTTGGGGGGGGGGGGGGGGGGCGTCGGTGATCTTGTTTTAACCGTCTTTTGCTCTAAATTGATTTGTTTGTTTGATCGCATCGCAGTGTTAGTGTGCGTATATAGGATATCAACACAAATTTGACTCGGCGTCGTTGTGAATAATCGCAATTTACGTCGGAAAATGAATTCTTTAAAAATAGTACCTAGGGTTCTTTAAAAAGATCTGCCATGTATGTATGTAGTAATTATTGTGCTTGCATTATAATGATTGCAATATATAATGCAAGTACAATCAAGCACCCTTCATTCTTTCACCATATAATTGTGGTGACGGGGAGTGGGGAGTTACACCAACAAAATGTGTACTATAAATAAATAGATAATAATTATACACAAACGTGTTTGGAATATTTTCTTACTATACTCAGTTACAAAAACTGTTGTTCAATGTAGAACAAATCATTTGGTCAACCAGCGATCAGAAGATCAGATTAATTTTAAAGTAGGTCCTCCCTGGATGGTCAAATATATATACGTATCAACATTAAAATCAACATAATTATAAATTATTCCAGCTTGATATAATTATCATAGTAGTAATCTGATAATGTAAAATACAATGGGAAAGTAAGTTGTTGATGAAGACTGAAGAGTGGAACTGAAAAGAAACATATAAGTTCGTTCCCGTGATCGTGTTCATGTAAAAAGTTCTTTCAAGAATGGTACTCGTCTATGCCCATACCCAAAGGCTGTATTTTGGGTGAAAATAAAAATCAAGTTTAGTTTTTATTATATCCCAAAGCGGAAGGTAAAAACAATAAAACAATTAATAAGTTAAAAGTTTCATCTCTCCCTCCTATTATATACTTTATTTTATTTTTTGGTGTGGGATCTTATAAAGGAATTGCAGTTTGCAATAAAATATAGTTATGATAATTCAGAGGCAGCTATTTGTGTTGGAACTAGTTTATATCTTTGTTTTTGTTCAGCCCATGCCCGGGGAATCAATGAATTATTTATGATTTACAGTTTTTACCATAAATACCACCTGCCTCATTTATTGAAATTTGTAGAATTACACACGAAACTATCATTTCGGGAAAATAACAATGGGGGGTAAGGCACACAGTCCCAGCATTTTTTTTTTTTATAACTGCAAATAGTGACATTTTACTAGTTTTTTTTTATAGTTCTTTTGTCGATAATTTATAAATTGTGAAGATCTACATAAGGTAAGTTTACAAAATCTGGCATATGAAGTCCTCTCCATATGTATGTCACTCACACCTTCTCTGATTCGGGGGGGGTCGGCAA
>JAMZAV010011318.1:0-21328 GCA_024449915.1 Sweltsa coloradensis | reverse complement strand
ACAGTTTTTGATCAGTAGGCTAGGCCTAGGTACTTTAGATTTAAAATAGCGACGTTAAAGGTTTTGTAGGTAGGGCCTACTTTAGATTTAAAGTAGCTACGTTAAAGGTTTTTTAGGTACTTTAGATTTCGTAGGTAGGCCCTACACATAAAAAAACTGTCCATACCAACGGAAAGAGTACCTGCCTACCCCTAGGTCTAGGGCCCCTAGGCCTACCTAGGGAGTTATTCAATGCTAGGGCCTAGGAGTGTGTTGGTTTCATGTAGCCTAGGCCTAGGCCTAGGCCTAGGCTACCTTATAGGCTAGCCTGTAAGTCTAGGTCTAGCCTAGTCACCCCCTACCCTACCGTAGGGAACTTCTTCGGTTGGGGGGTCCAACTTTTCAACACTTGTTTTTTTTTTCAATGAAAATATACGCACCCGAAATCCTTTCCGTTACAAAACTTCTTATGTTTGGTTAGTCGACCTTTCCGCCTAGTTACCTGCCGCGCTAGTTCTAGGATATTTTTGATAAGAGCGCACCCGAAATCCTTTCCGTTACAGTGTATAAAAGTTGGACCCCCCTAGCTGAAGAAGTACCTATCGTAGGTACTA
The DNA here is from genome assembly GCA_024449915.1 of Sweltsa coloradensis. NCBI lineage: Eukaryota > Metazoa > Arthropoda > Insecta > Plecoptera > Chloroperlidae > Sweltsa > Sweltsa coloradensis. Next base: position 20,735 of record JAMZAV010011318.1, on the reverse strand, counting down.
GACCTAGCCTAGGCCTAGCCCCTACCCTATTTATTCTTGGTCCCCATGATAAGCTCCTAGGCATAGCTAGCGGTACTTCTTCGGCTGGGGGGGTCCCAACTTTTATACCCTGCAACGGAAAGGATTTCGGGTGCGCTCTTATAAAAAACATCCTAGAACTAGTGCGGCAGGTAACTAGGCGGAAAGGTCGACGAACCTAACGTAGCTAAGTAGTTTTGTAACAGAAAAGATTTTGGGTGCGTATGTTTCATTGAAAAAACAAGTGTTCAAAAGTTGGACCCCCCAACCGAAGAAGTGCCTAGCTAGCTAGCCTAGCCCTTAGGCTTATTTATCTCCATGCCTAGCCATATTATTTTGTGTCACGATGCAGAGTAAAAGACGGTGCAAGGAAATTCAGCGTGTTTGTTATTGTAGCACAACTGTAAACTATTGTTTGCACTTGTAAACATACGTATCGCGAGCTACTGAATACGCCGGCTCAGTCTCGTTGCCTGCTCTCTGCGGGAAGGCAGGCGCGCGAAGGGAAATGCCGGCCGTCAAAACGTGCGTCAGCGTCGATGCACTAAGGATAGGCCTACTGAATCCTCCTAGGGTTAGACCTGTCCTGGAGTATGGGGGGCGGAATGGGATCCGTATAAGTTGGGGGAGGTTTTGGAGGTAGAGAAGGTCCAACGTAGGGCGGCAAGAAGGGTTGCGGGAAAGGTTAGGCGGTGGTGGTGGGATAGGGTGACCAGACGTCCCAAAAAATGCGGTACAGTCCTGAATTTGACGCAATTGTCCCGCGTCCCGAAATATTTCATTTTGGGACGCCTTTTGTCCCGAAATTGGTAAATTCACAATTTTATTTTATTTGCTTAAAAAAAAATTAGAAAATTAGAAATTTCAACCAGAAAATAAAAACAAAAAAGCAAATAAATCTAAGAAGCGGCTTTGTAAATTTAAGGATTGTAGGCTCACTACCAACAAATGGATTTGTAGGTGGTACGATTTCCCCCACAAAGCGAATTGGAGTGTTTTTTTACAAGGTTTTTTGGTTTTTGACTACACAAAAGACAGTATTTCAGTATTAAATCCAGATCGATATTTTTTCTGAAACGCTCAGAAATCACTCCAAAAACCCTGATTTTAAAAATTTTCGCCTGCGGCGCTGTTGTTGGGGGGCTCGCCCCCCAAACCCCCCTGCTGTTTCGCCTGGAAGAGTGTCCCGAAATTTACTCCTGGCCATCTGGTCACCCTATGGTGGGAGGAGGATGTTAAGGGAAATGTAGAGAGAGTATATGACAGTGTCACTGCAATGTTAGGAGAGTTGGGGTGGGAGTCATTAGAGGGAAGAAGAAGGGAGGTTAGGTTGTGCAATATGTACAGGGTGGCTAGGGGAAGTAAGGTGTGGGGGGACATCCGCAATAGGCTACAGGAGGGGCTTTACAGGGGAAGGGGGATCATGTGTTGCTGTGTTCCTGCTCCTTCCTGACCACCAATTTATTATTCTCTCAATTTACCGTTCACCCTTAGGGGATATTAATACCTTTTTAACCAAGCTTGATGAGTACTTATCCTCATCACTAAAAAATTCCCCCACGCTGACATCGTTCTATGCAGCGACCATAATATCGACCTTCTGGTGGCCTTCGTCATCGCGAACTAAATTTCTTGACGTAGTTCGTTCATTCAATATCTATGAAACCGTGGCCACTCCAACTCGTGTCACAGCCACCAGTAGTTCTCTCATTGACAACATTTTCACCACGATTCACCCGCACCAGTTCTCTTCGAGCACAACAGACACCGGCTTATCTGACCTCATCTTCTTACTCTTAACTCCTCCCTCCCTAATTTCTGTCCAACTGCTCCCAAAATTAGTGTCAAAAACCGATCCTTTAGTTCGGACAACATTGCTTATTTTCAGTCCCTGTTAAGCAGGGAGACTTGGCATTCGCGGTCTGCTCCGGGAGATGCGGACCAACTTTTTTCGCTCTTCCTGTCTACTTTCCTACACCACTTCAACACAGCCTTTCCCCTTTTAAGCCGTCTCCATAAAAAATACTAAAGTAACCCCTGGATTACTCAGGAACTCCGTTCTGAAGCCAAACTTTGCGGTCTCTCCACCTTGAGCTAAAGTGGTCCCACAACCCAACACGCAAACAACTGTACTGTAACCTTAAAAAATGTCACGCCAAGAATATACGACAAGCAAAGCTCAATCACAATGACGCCATAATTTCCTTGAGTGGGAATATCTCTAAATCTACATGGTCTATGATTAAAGCACAGACCACGGCCCCCATACTGAATTCTAAACTGTCTATCAAAGTTAGTGGAAATGAAATTACAGATTCATTACTACAATGTGAGCACTTTAACGACTTCTTCGTCAATTCATGCAATATAGCCGGGAGACTTCCAAATCCTTCTAACAAGGATCTCTCCTCTCAGAAATCCAACTACACCCCCTCAGGCTCCTCTATCTTCTTATATCCCACCTCATCCTGGAAATAACCAGATTATTGTCAAAACTAAGCACCAAGCACTCTTGCGGGTTAGATGAAGTGCCAGGTTCTCTCCTGTCGAAGTGCGCTAATCTCATCTAGGGCCCTATGTCGTACATCATTAACAAATCATTTTCAGATGGCATTTTCCCCTCTAAACTAAAGGCATCAAAGATAATCCCCATCTATAAACACAAAGGCAAGAAATCTGATATGAATTACTTAGCTATAGACCCATTTCACTCCTCTCCTCATTCTCAAAACTATTTGAATATGCCATGCACGACCGCCTAATATCGTTTCTAAACTACCATAACAGCCTATCCCCCAGCCAGCATGGTTTTTAAAAAACAAGTCCACCACTACTGCTATTTTTAGTTTTCTCTCCCCTCTTTATTCTGCTCTGGACAAAGGAGATCAGGCGGTGGGACTATTCTATGATATGACTAAAGCCTTCGACACAATAGACCACACAATTCTCCTGGCAAAATTTGAAACTCTTGGTATTCGCGGAACAGCGCTTAACTGCTATCCTCTTTTCTATCTGAACGTACCCAAGTTGTGGAGCTCAAATCAACAGTTGGACAAGTCATCACCAAAACCTATTCTAAACCTCTTCCCCATCCTCTGCGGAGTACCCCAAGGCTCAATTTTGGGTCCACTAGCCTACATCCTCTATGTAAATGACCAATCAGACTCTTTAGATGAAGGTACACTCAGCCAATATGCTGATGACTCAAGCCACCTATTAACCCTCCCTAAATCTAAACCCATCATCGACCTCCCCCCCCTAATGAACAAGCAAGTTGCCAAATGTCATCCTACTGCCGTGGTAATCACCTCACCATATCGCATTCAAAAACTAAGTATTTGTACTTTCACACCCACAACAATACTCCCTCTTTCAGTCCCCTGGTGCGTCTGGAATCTGTTATCATTCCCCGCTCCAGCTCGGTTAAAGTACTAGGCCTAACACTTACAGAAAACCTTGACTGGTTCACCCACTGTGATCTCGTTGCAAACAAAATTCTAAACAGGCTGTTACTTAATTAGAAAGCTGAAACCAATCGTCCACCCCCATGTACTTTTACTTGTCTATTTTGCACATATCACTCTCACCTATCATATGGCCTGCTGTTTTGGGGAGGTTCTCATCATGCCCATAGGATCTTCATTCTCCAAAAGAGAGCCATTAGAATCATAGCCGGTTGTCTCAAGATGGCACTCATGTAGGGATCTTTTCAAAAAGCTTGGAGTTCTTACGCTAGCATGCACCCTCATACAAACAGCTGCTATATTTGTCCGCTCCAACGTAAATCTCTTTCCTCTTAATGAGTCAGTGCACTCCCATAATACCAGAGCCGCCCTCCACATCCACCTCCCAGCCCACAATCTGTCTCTCTTTCACAAGGCCCGGAATACTTAGCCTCCACCCTCTATAACAAACTTCCAAACCCATCAAACCTGCCCCACACTACATTCCTTTAAACATCACCTTAAATTATTCCTCACTGCCAAAAGTTTTTTACTCCATTAGAGAATACCTCAGTGAGTGAATCTCCTTACTTCAACTGTGCTTAGGCCTATGCCGTGGCCTAGTATTAATCACCTATTCTCAAATTTATTTGTGTACTGGCCCACTGGGTAACTCTCTGGTATTATATTGTAGGCCTACTCTATTAATAGGTACTGACAGTCCAAACCAGTGTGCCTGGTATGGCTAAATTAGTATGTATATATTTTGTATATTTGCTTAGTGCTTAATGCTTAATGTAGCTCTTTTCATTGTATATTACCTAATTGTATAATACCTAATTTAGTCACTAGGCCTATCCTAGTTTTACATAATCTTGACGATGCCTATATGTATACATTGTATAGATCAAATGGTAAATAAATACTCTACTCTACTCTACTCTTCATGGAAGTTCCAGCGTCAAGTAGTAAGAACGGATCTGGGTCGGTATGGTTTCAATGGAAAGGACTGTTAGGGAATAAAATGACTTGTTGGGGGATATTGTAGGTAGTGGGTCTTTAAGGGAATTTAGATCTTTTTGGGGGGGGGGGGCAGTAATTAGATCTGGGTGGAGTGAGTGGTTGCCACCGGGCGGAAGGGCCCATTTGTAACCGTTAAGAAATGTTATGTTATGTAAGAAGAGAATATTTCTAATTTGATTGCGTATAACGTATCCCTAAGTAGAACTCGTTAGCTGACCAAAAAACTTTACCATCATATTTAGAAACATAATTCAGAACAAAAGATCACGTTCTTAACTTGCTTTTAGCAAACATAAATCAAATTCGCCAAATTGCAACACCAGAAGTTTTGGTTGCATCCAGGTGTTTACATGGGAATTTTTCAAAACTAGTTTTTAAGTTAAACCTACGAGCAAACAGGATTGACTTGAAACGATCCAAACCTACTTTCGAAGCGTTTACATTCAGTACTGGACCGGTATTGAAATTGTTTTCAAACCTGCATGTAAACGTGGTACCATACCTAATAGACTGGATTTGAGTTGTGATTAAAGTTTGGGAGAATTCGCCTCTAAAAGTTGCAGATATGCGCTCTGGCGGAGAAGCGCTCAACTGGAGGTTTGGGGGTAACTTCTACCGTGCGTATGCTTTTTCACACAGATTTGTATTACGATTGCATTAGTTTTGGGACTGTTGGCGATATAAATACATGCAACAGTCCACAATATTGATGTTTGCTATAATCAAGAATACTGTAATAGAGTAAAAAATGACGTCTCAATATATCTATTGATCTTGAAAACGTTTAATTTTGCAAGTCAATGAAGTGACAAAATGTTGAGGATTGGGCTTTCATCATTTGATTTTATTGACGAAATTGACGACATGTCATACTCATGATAATATGTATTTATGTATTTATTTTATTTATTTATTTAACGTTTATCCTGTTCATTTAAAAATGATTTACAATGGCGATATTGTTCATGATATTTTACGTCAAACCTTTTACAGTCTCCTGGTATAAAAGTACAACATATACAAAGGCCCCGGGGATCCATGAAGAATTCAAGTCCTTATTTGGTGACCTTTGCGTAATAATATCGCCATTGTGACACCATGATAATATTTAATACAATTTACGACCATGCATGTATGTAGGGTACTAAGGCAACCAAGCCCTACCACTCTCCACATGTTTTTAATTTAGAATATGTTGGGATTCAAAGGATATCAACTATGTAACATTTTCGTTAGAAATTAAGCAATCAAACTCCATAAGTAAATATAAACAATTGATCCAAGTAGGGTTTTGAGGGATCAATGCCGTAGAAATTAAAGTGTAGCCATACTGTTATTTTAAAAAACTTATTCAAAACACTATTAAGACATGTGTCTACCTAAACCATTGTATGATTTCATTATCTTCTTATTTCCACGCAATGTGTTGGTTTAACATTTTCAAATTTTCATACATAATACATAATTAGGCCTATGTTACTGTCAGTTACATATTATTATTATTCATTATTGTATTACACATGACATTGCATGACATTAGGCATATTACTAATTATTTTACCACACTATGTTTCAATTAACTATACTTAGTTTAGTTCCTACTTTCTCTTATTTCTAGTCTTCATCAATATAACACTGTATGTAAAAGACCCTAATTTGTGGGTAAGATATACACTCACTACAGGTCAGTGCTAGAATATAATATATTGAATTCAATGTATATAATCAATTATGTATTACAAATCGTTCAGTAAGCCACCGAATGAAACAATGATAAAAGATTTTGATGTGATTATTGGCAATTAATGTCTTTCTGTGTGTGTGAGGGGGCAGGTATAATTATTATACTACCACATTTGTTTTTGCCGTTTACAACTCACGTGTAGCTTTAAAATGTTGTCAGTTGGTAAAACATAGAAAGCTATGTTGCTATGTTACGAGTGCAAAATGCAGGCACGAAAATCAACGAAAAACTATATCATCTGCATGACACACCAAACCCATTATATAACGAGAATCGCCCAAATTTAACAATTTTCTTCTTAAGCTTAATATCAGTAGCATATATTATTATTTTGTTGTCAGAGTCAGACATAAACATGTGTTGTCGCTTTAAAATACTGTTGATTTCCATACGCCAGCGCGTAGTAAACAGAAGCGAACCCCCAAACCTTCAGCCATATTGCAAGAATCCGCGCGACGGTGGCGCGATCTCTTATTACTTTTAGTGGCGAATACAATTTCATAGCTGTTTTCATAGCATGTTTGTGTTTGACTATAGTGAAGTTATACTAGATCTTGTAACAATGAAACAACATGTGCAAGACTGCAAACCTTTTCTTCTTTCCTGTGATCGTACGGTAATCCAACAAAATCCTATCCGGATGTTACATCATTAGAAAGCTGAAACAAATTGTCTACCCCCATGTACTTTTACTAGTCCTATTTTGCACACATCAACTCCCACCTATCATATGGCCTGCTATTTTGGGGAGCGTCCCCTCAAGCAAGCAGGATTTTCATTCTCCAAAAATGAGCCATTAGAATTATAGCCGGAGTCTTAAGACGACATTCATGTAGGCCTAGAGATCTCTTTAGAAAGCTCGGAGTTCTTACACTAGCTTGCACCCTTATTCAGTCAGCTGCAATATTTGTTTGCTCCAACAGTCACCTCTTTCCTACTAATGCATCTGTGCACTCCCACAACACTAGAGCCAGCCTCCACATCTACCGTCCTGCCCACAATTTATCTCTTTTCTCGCAAGGCCCAGAATATTTAGCCTTCACCCTCTACAAATATCTCCCAAACCTAATCAAATCCTGCCCCACAATGTATTCTTTTAAACATCGCTTGAAACTGTTCCTTACTGCTAAAAGTTTTTATACTTAAAAGCACACTTGTTAATGCCTATCCGCGACGCAAAGGAACACAAATGCCATCTAGCGGATAAAGAGAAAAGCTTTAAATTTTTAGTTGCCTAAAGATTCATTAAGCAGCACTGTAGCTAGAACTGATAGCAGTCTAGATTACAGCCTTCTTTAATCTTTTTTAACACAACATATAGATGGCAATGTACATGAGTAGTGGTGCTGACTGTGTGACTTTCGTTGGTTTGCTGTTTTCAACCAGCGTGTAAGCGGCAGGACCGACGCTTTATGAATTGGATACACAAAGGCTTTATCAACCAAACAGAAACTCTAGTCGGGAATATCCAAATGAAATGATAGCAAATTTATCATAATATTTTGACGGGCGTTAGTGGATTTTGTGGATATTTGGGTTGAGGAAAATACCAAAGTGAGACTCTCCCAAAAATATGTTATTTTGAACTTGCAAAAGGACTAGCTAGCCTAGTTTGCACGTCAACCCAGGTAGATTATACAAGGCCTAGGCCTATTGGATAATGTAGCTTGCCTTTACGATCTTTGTGGCTGGCTATGAATATACAGTGCTGCTTGCGTGTCCTTCGGCATCTAAAAAAAACACGCAATAAGCGCTATCTGGATCATCTTTGCGTCGCGGATAGGCTTACTGTTAATTACTCATTCACTTATTTACTAATGTAGCCTAATTAATGTAGTATTTAAATTTAATTTAATTTAATGATACCTGCACCTAGCAACTAGTAAGTAATGTTACAATCAGTGGTTAATTTCAGGGCTGACGCGGGCGGACTCGTTCACCCACTCTTTTTTGTTTGCGGATGCATCCGCCCACTTTCTTTTCGAAATTTTATAATTGTAAAGTTAGTACATTAGTAGTAGTAGTACACAACATTACAATGTTGTGACACACTATACTATTTCCCAAAAGTGCGATGTATACGAGCTTTAAAAGTTTCTTCCATAGGCCTAATTTAAAAAAAACATTTTAAAACGTTTTTATAGGCATTTGAAAGTAGCAAATTTTAATTTTTTCGCCTTCGGCCATAATAACCATGGGCAGAATTGGAACTTTACCCGTATTAGTTTTGCAAGGCCGGCCCCCCACCTTTCTCCAGACAATTGTCAATTCTGGGTACGCTACTGCTTGCAATGTTTTTTTTTTTGGGGGGGGGGGCGAATTGGGTATAATAAAATAAACTCACATTTTTTAAGTTTAATTCATAGCCTATCCTATTTTAACATCCGCAAATCGTCTATAAAATACCAAACAAAAAAAAGGCTTTGCGAGGCTATACGCTCCCCCCCCCTATAAATAGGGATAGTGTTGTTACTTTACTTGTTTCGTCTCTTACCACCCCCACCCCCCCCCCCCCATTGGAAAATATCCTGCCGGCGCCCATGAACAACAGAATGGACAGTTCTGGCTTTTTTGAGTAGTTCTTGAAATTTTGAAGTGACAAGATATTGTAAACTGACAATGTGTGAATCTTCACAATTTAATAAATTATTGACCAAAGCATGCTAAAAATTAGTAAAATACCACTAGTAATTTGGAATTGTAAAAATTCAAAATTTTCTGAGGCTATAAGAATGCGACCCACACCCGCACTACCTGGGGGGACCCCCAGATCCCTCATTGTGCCATAAAACATACTTCTTCCCAAAACAATTTTTTGATGGGAAGTTCTAAAAATTTCTTCATAATAATATAGACCCAGCGTCCGCCCACTTATTATTTTAGAAATTAACCACTGGTTACAATGTATGATGATCTGTTTATACCTATCTCTATATAGCCTATGTGTTTAATTAGTATAGTTTGTTGGATGAGCGTAGCGAGCGAAGCGAAGATTCCATTCTACTACACTGGAGAAAAAAATCCGGAATGTTTTTTTTTTTCTTTCTTTTTGTAATTTTTTTTGTTAACACGATTCCGGCTAAACCGATACTCCAATTGCGATGAAATTTTATGGAGACCTTTGAAATCTCTGAACTTAGAACTGCCACGTTTTTTAGCGCAATCGAAAAATTATTTCTCATGAAAATCGCAATTTTACATTTTTTTCAATTTTTAAAAAATTTCTTCGACTTATAACCCTACATGCTTTATCCGATTTTTAATAATTTTCTCACAGTACTTTTATTTTATGAATTAAGATATTCGTGTGAAATTTGAGCGTAATCGAAAAATTATTTCTCATGAAAATCGAAATTGTACGTGGTTTTTCTTTTTTAAAACAATTCTTTGACTTATAACCACTACGTGCTTTATCCTATTGTAATGATTTTTTCACAGAACCTTAACTTCATGAATTAATATACTCGTGTTAAATTTGAGCGCAATCGAATAATTATTTCTTATGAAAATTGCAATTTTACGATTTTTTCTTTTTTAAAAATTACGATTTATTAAAAAAAATAAGTTAATTTTTTTTTTTTTTTTTTTTTATTTAATTAAAAAAAATTCTCGACGAAGTTCTGATTTTTTCACAGAACAACAGAAAATCCGCGTAGCACAAATGGCAGCTCAATGCACCAATTACGCTCATCCAACAACGCGGCGGGACTTAAGCGTTTTCCTAGTTATATATAATTATATTTAGTCACTAGGCCTACCCTAGCTTTAGCATAGTTTTGTAGATGCCTATATGTGTACGACGTCCGGATCAAACAGCAAATAAATACTCTACTCTACTGTGGGTTGTTTCAGATCTAGGAACAAGAATCATGCCACCGCACGTACAACCTCGGAGTCTGCGAGACTTGTCAATAGTTAAAGTCGCTGGGATGGTGTTTCACTCTTGTGTGGCTATCGAGGTGTCGTCAAAGAAGTGTTTGGCGCTCCAGTCAGACATCTGTGAGTGAACTGCAAACAGTTCCTGCTCGACAATGTCCCGCATTTATTTGATGAAGTATGTGACGTTATGTGTACAATTTATGGCTTTAGATTTACTAGTTACAGAAGTAAGAAATGGGGAGATTTTCGGAATCACTCGTGTCGACACCGAGTCAAAGATGCTCACATTTTTTCTTCTCTGATGATTCATGACCACGTGAAAGAACTGAAGTTTGACCATGGCTATAAACATCACAATTCATTACATTTGACTTTGGTTCAAATAAAAAAATTAAAGAATATTGAAGAACTAGATATTGCGGATTTCATGTTAACAGACCAAATATTGGTTGAAATTGGTCGCACTTGTACGAATCTGAAGAAGATGTGCATTAATTTAGATTCCAGATATTCATCATTGGAATCTTTGAATGATCTATTAAAATGCAAAGAACTAGAGTGGGTAGAAATTTTATTTCATGGGTGGCAAGAGCACCAATATTATCCTTATATCACAAAGATGATCACAGAATTACCTAAAATAAAAATATTTAAGAATCTCACCTCTGAAAGTACTGCATACTTGTTGAACCTGACATCGGTAACATCGCTGCAGCTCCTAGACTTAATGTTTGATGAAGTGAAAGTGAAAGAGAACGACCTTACAAACATCCTTCAAATGTGTCCGCAAGCTAAGCGTTTATATTTGTGTGTTCTTAGTGACGGTGAAGAACAAATACTGCTTAGTGCAGTAGCCAAATCTTCTTTAGAAGTACATTCTTTTGAATTTTTCGCGGTGTGTATGGGTCAAGAACTTTCCCGGGTCTCTTCGACCTAAAAGGCTGTAAATTAACAAAACTAGACCTACGAGATTGTAATGTGGATGATATAACTGTAAATGATATGGTAAATACAATTGGTAGAAACTGCCCACTACTTGAGGAACTCAACATGGAAGGAACGTGGAAGGAAGAACCTCTAACCGCAGTATCAGTAACTCAAACGTCAAATATTTCAACCCTTATGTTTCACAAACTAATTAGTCTTGAACTTGACACTTCAACTTCAACAGATTTAAGCCTGTTTCTTCAAATACTTCTGCATGCAGGCAAATTAATATCTTTGCAGATGACGGTAGATATGACCATGTACAGTAGGCCTACTGGGTTTCAAGATATTCTTTCACCAATTTTAAATACCTACACTTTGAAGAACCTAGTTCATCTAAAGTTAAGTACTATGGATGACTTGAATGGTGAATATATCCCAACTCTACCTTTAAGTAGAATTTTCATTGAGCGCCTTCTGGAATCTTGCCCAAGGATTACCAGCTTGACGTTACATCTGCCACTAGATAAAGATGCGGTTTCCTATATTAAGGAACTTGAAACAAGGATTAAATCTGAAAATTTTGACCTAGAACTTGATACATTAGACACATTAGGGGACGAATAATTGGGTAGAGGTAGGTAGCCTAACCTTGGTAAACTATAATATTTATCAGGATGCTGTTTGCCAAATGCCACATTAAATAGTGTGGGGAATACAGGGTCCACTCCTATTTAAAACAGCATTGTAGCATGATTTTGATTTGATTTTTAGGTTAGATACTTAGTAGCATGCTTATGAGCTCTTTTTTTTTTTATTTTACTCAAAATGTAATCTAGTAATCTATCCAGCAAAACTAGCCTAAAAGCTCATTCAAAATTTACATTATTGACCAGATGCATGTGAAAGTTTGAAGTACTGTAGTTGCCATGTTGCTAAAGCAGTGGTTACCAACCTTTTTCACGCAAGGCACCCCTTTGCTACATTTAATAATTTTGCGGCATCCCCTTCAACCAAGTAGTAATTTTGCAAACTTCATACATTGTTTCGACTGGGTGGTCAAAAGTCGTCGGATTTCTTCATTATTCTTTATTTTTATCCACTAGTTCTATGATTTAGTAGATAGTAAATGACGTTTCAATTTTTCTACGAACCCATAGCTTGATTTGCTAATTTTCCACCACAGACAATGCACTCGGGGCTAGGCCGCACCATGCAAATTTCATAGCTAAGTCGCTGTCGTCATACAACCGTGTTTTCACAGATTTCTTAATAGTATCACTGCTCGCGCTTTTAACTGATTTATCGATAGTTTTTTAAACATTTGTTTTCAAACGTCACTTCAGTCATTCACTATATCGCCCAATTTGGTCGTTTAAACACAAAATTATCCATGTTCCGCAAAAGCCTCCCACATTCTTTCTTGTGAGTCGGGCCAGTGAAGTGGACGAGTATTGTGCAGGGAGCATGGGGGGTGGCAGCTAGCATAGGAATCAAGATCAGCATCGTTGCTGTGGATTACGCAATTTTCATTTTCAATTTCAATTCAATTTCGATAAGTGTAATTATTTTTCTTGGTGTAATATTCATTACTAGTATTTACTTTTTTAAATATTTTTTTGTTACCCTACATTACCATTTCACCCTGGTTGGGAGCCACTGTGCTAAAGGTTTGAGCCCATTTAAGTGGAAATTGACAGATTGGTTACTTCAAGCTGACCTTAACTCGGTTTAGACAACCAGGTTACTGTACGCTATGATGATGAAAGTTTTCCAAGTGAACAACCCTTTAAAAGTAATGGCCTATTAAAGACACAAGTACACACACAACAGAATTATATTGGTATGTTAATTTTCTTTTCATTAAAAATTTTGTTATAAGTTCACTAGTTTCGTCACTTCTAAGGTGTCTGAGGGGGCCGACGAAACGTGGTTTATACTCAGCCCTGAGATCATACTAAGTCGGGAGTCTAAGCACTGCAAGGAGGCGGGGGACTTGTAGTTGGCGACTCGGCCGTACGGGGGGTTTTGCCCGTCGCGCAGGCGTTCGTAGCATGTAATCCAACACCCCCACTCGACGGACGTCCTTCGCGCGGGTTGCTGGCTGCAAGCCCTATCTTCTCCCGCAGTGCTGCAAACCTGGGACCCGGCAGCGGCTTCGTTAGTAGGGTCCGCACGCTTTGTCTTCCGGGGGCAGTATTCCAGCGGACGGTGCCTTGGTCTACGACGTCTCGGATATAGTGGTACCTGAGATCTATATGTTTCACTCGGTTGCCTATTTTCTCAGACGTGGCTAGGTTAATGCACCCCTGTTGTCCTCGTGCAGTCCCGTTGGGTCTTCCTGGGCGTGTCCTAGGCGCTTAGGAGCTGTCGGAGCCATGTAGCCTCTTGGCAAGCTAGAGTGGTGGCCACATACTCTGCTTGGGTTGAGGAGAGGGCTACGCATTTTTTGTTTTCTGCTCAACCAGGATATTGTATTGCTTCCTAGTTGAAATATGTGACCGTTTTCCTCGATTTTCTGTCCATTTGGTCACCTCCCCATCTGCGTCGGTGAATCCTGAGAGAACAGTCCCCCCTGAAGCGCTGATCCTTAGTGGAAGAGCGGCGGTGCCTTTTAGGTAGCGTATCACTCTCTTACCGCCGTCCAGTCCATGGCCCTGGGATTTCGAGTCTCCTACTCAGGATGCTTATGGCGGTGGCGATGTCCTGGGGCGGGGTGACTTTTTGCAAGGTACAGGAGTGCCCCACTGCTTGTCGGTACTTTTTTGTTATCGGGTAGTGGGTTTTTCCTCTCCGGTTTGGCTCAGGTAGCTGGCGTCCATAGGTGTTGTGCTACACTTGGCACTTGCCATTCCGAACCGTTCGATAATGGTAAGTATCTTTCCGCGTTGGTGTAGCAGCATGTCCCCGTTTGCATCTCTGTCTATTTAAATCCCTAGGTAGTTTGTGCCTCGGCCTAGGCTTTTGTGGCGAAAGAGCTATTCAGGTCTACATGAAGTTGGTCGAGCTCTCTTCCGTGGTTGCGCATACTAGCAGGTCATCTACGTAAATGGTGACGTAGGTGTGTTTGTCCGCTCCTTTTCACGTACAAACAAGCATCAGTTTTGGGCTTTGTGAAACCCCAAACTTGGTTATTGTATCGTGGGCTTTGGAATTCCAGGTCCTGGCCGATTGCTTTAGGCCGTACAAGCTTTTTTTGAGCTTGCACACCATGTCTTTTTGTCCTGGAATGACGAACCCTTCCGGCTGTTTCATGTACACTTCCTCGGATAGGTTGCCGTTGAGGAATGCAGTCGACACATCCATGTGCCTTATTTTTGGGGTCTTTAACAGTGGCTATTGCGAGTAGGGTTCTGATGGTGGCGTATTTGGCCACTGGGGCGAATGTCTCGTCGTAGCCTTTCCGTACTTCTGAGAGAATCCTTTCGCGACTAACCTGGCTTTGAAGCGTTCTATGTTTCCGCTTGCATTTTCTTTGGCCTTGAAGGCCCACTTGCTTCGATTGCCTTCTTGTTTTCGGGCAGGGTAGTCAATGACCAAGTGGCGTTGGCCATGAGAGATTCATATTCCTCGTTTGCCGCTTTTGTCCACTCTTCCTTCAGGTCTCCCTTCATTGGGTCATTTCTCTCCAACTTCCTGGTTCGACGACCTCTTCTCTGGCTAGGTACGATAGTCTTTTGGGGAGGAATCCCTTGCTAGGTTTTTGAGGATTTTCTTGTGTCTTCGGAAGCCGGTTCGGCTGTCTCTTGATCATTGTCGCTGGGGTTATTGCGTGTTCGACGGCGGCTTCCTGTTCTTTGTGAGATTGAGGTTACCCGAGTCTACGTTCGCTGCTTCTTCCTTTGGGTCTTTTGCTGATAACTTCGAAGCTGTCTTTCATCCGGGTTTTCTGTGAATGTGACGGTTTCTGCTGACGATGATTTTCCCGGTAGCTGTGTTTAGTATGGCGGTATCCCTTGGCTTCTTCGCTGTATCCAACGAGAGTTCCTTCTTCGGCTCGGGGGTCTATTTTCGTCCTCTTCTCCTTGGGGATATGGCTGTAGACTTTGCTTCCAAAAAAACTCGGATGGGGGAAAGACGTTCGGTTTTTACTGCCGAACCATAGTTCATACGGAGTTTTCTCAACCGATTTGCTGGGCAAGCGGTTTTGTAGGTAGTTGGCGGTGACTACTGTTTTCTCCCCAGTACTTTGTTGGAGGGACGCGTCGAGTAGCATGCATCTTGCCATTTCTGAAGGGAGCGGTTCTTCTTTCGGCTACTCCGTTTTGTTGGGGAGAGTAGGGTTTACAGAGATTTTGCAGTTCGATGCCTTCCTCGTCCAGGAATGATTTGACGGCTGCATTTTTGTATTCTCTCCGTTGGTCGCACCTAATCTTCTTAATTTTGGTGTTAAAGTGTTGTTGACTCTTGCCCAGTAAACTTTCAGCTTGTCCAAAACTTCGTCTTTAGTTCTCAGTAGGTAGACCGTGCAGTATCGGAGTAGTCGTCAGTCAGTGTCATGATGTACCTCTTTCGCCAGGGGTTTGGGTATTCATCGGTCCGCACAGGTCAAATGGACCAATCCAAGAGGTTTATCTGCCCGTTCCTCGCTTTTCTTCGGGAAAGGCTTTTTTTTAGCTTACCCTTCACGCATGTAATGCACTTTTCCCGCATGTCGCAGTCACCCGAGTGTCATACCAGTTGCTAGATTTTCTTTCTTCAGTCTTCTGACGGCGTCGGGGTTTCGGTGTCCCATGCGTCTGTGCCATAGGTGGATGCAGTTCTCATGATTTTCCTCTTGGATAGCAGACTTTGCGCGTTGCTCGTTTCGTCACTATCTTTGCCAGACTTCGAAGAGTTGCTTTTTCCGGAGGCCTATGGGTAGGGTTTCTCCGGTTTTTGAGACCGTGCACTGATTTTCTGTCGAATTTACTGAGAACCAAGCTTGGTTAGTGTGGGCACCGATATCAGGCTGCGTCGAGGGTGGGGGTGTACAGCACGCTTTTGAGCAGCACGTTCACGGGTCTCCCCGGTTTACGGACCCACCTTGCATTTCAGGAAGCCCTCCCCCACTCCCTCGGACTGCATGGAGCTCCCGTTTGCGAGTGAGACGGTGCACGACTTCTCGTCGAGTCTTGAAAAAATGCCTGTCATTAGTCATGTGGCATGTTGCTCCCGAGTCAATGAACCCTGTGGTTGTTTTCTTGACTTCCTCCCCCTTGAAACATACGTAGCGTGGTTCTTCATCGTCGCTTGATCCGGCCTCGCTTCTTATGGCGCTCTTGACTTTTCCCTGTTGAACTTTGTTTCTCTTGAGGGTCCGGCAGTCCCTTTTTTAGGTGACCGGGTTTGTTGCAGTGGAAGCACTTCATTCTTTCCACTGTCCCGTATTGAGGTCCGTTTTTAATACAGCTTCATTGTATTCGACCCCCAATTCTGTTTCCGTTCTTCGGTTAAACTCGTCCTTGAGCTTGCCGATAACGAATTCGAGTGTTATGTCACCCTCGGGTCTAGCCTCAAGTGCTGTGATTAGCGTGCCATAGTTCTCTGGCAGGCTACACAACAGGAGGGCTGCGACGTGGTTTTCCTTGAGCTCTTCGCCCCCGTCCCCTGAGCTCATTAACTAGCTCAGGTGTTCTGTTGATGTGCTCTACCATACTTTGCTCGTTTTTGAGCCTGAGGCTGTACAGTTTCCTGAGGAGATACAACTTTGAGGTTAAGTTAGACCTTTCGTGCACCTTTCTCAGGCCAACCACACGATCGGGCGGACGTTTTATTCCGCACGTGGATCAGCTGGTCGTCCTCGAGAAGTAGGCAAATTGTGGCCCTGGCACTTGGTCTTTTTTTCCATGCTGAATTAGGCTGCGATGGCGTATCTTCCTCAACTGTGTCCCAGAGGTCGTCCTTGCTCAACAGCATTTCTATTTTGAACTTCCACAGCTGGGAATTTTTGTGTTGAGTTTTTGTATGGAGACTTTCCGTCCGCGGACGACATGGCTAGGCCTTGGGGCTAGGCTATAGGTTAGGTTGGTCGCTCACCTGCTTAGGCGCCGACTCTGCTGGGGGGATTAGCAGAGTTTTCGCCGAACTGTGCGGGTTTAATGACTTATACACTTTACCTACAGATTTAACAATGAACTAGGCCCATAACCCTGTTATAAGTTCAATAGTTTCGTCACTTCTAAGGTGTCTGAGCGGGCCGACGAACGTGGTTTGTACTCAGCCCTGTAGATATACTAAGTCGGGGGTCTAAGCACTGCAAGGAGGGGGTGACTTGTAGTTGGCGACTCGGCCGTACGGCGGTTGCCCGTCGCGCAGGCGTTCGTAGCATGTAATCCCCAAAAAAAATGTTTCATTCAAACTGGAGTTTTTGGTTCCCTAGAGTTTGAATTTAAGTAGGGCCCACTTCTAGTTGTTACAGTTTTCTGAGTTTGGTTTGAGTATTAAATCAACAAATTCAGTGTTTTTTTTATTTGGTAATATAATATTGTACCGTAATTTCTATACGTAGTGTATTATTCACAGATTACTGGGGATTAGTGCAAAAATTATATAACTGTGGTATATTCATGATAAGTAGCCTACCGGTTGCCTGTAGCTCTTTCTTCATGTGATGTGAGCTAAAAAACTGTGGGTCAATGGTTATATTAATATTATGCACGTTTAAGTTTATAATCTGTTAGGCATTAGGCTACTTTAAAATTATAGTGATATTTTTTTTCCAAAGTAGGCTATTTTGGGGGCTTGCACTTAAAATTAAGGTGATGAGGTACTGCACTGCAATCATGTAACTCACTTTCGTTAATTTTTATCGAGAAAAGTGAACGTTGTCGTGAAAATCGTTCGGAGCCGATCATGTAACAGTAGTTATCGATTGGAATGGTCGTTCGCGTTTCACCCCCCCTTGGACCTAGGTGAGAAAGTGAACGATGTAAAAATAGCTGTAAAAAGCCCCCAGAGGAATCTTTAAGCACACGTTTCCATGCAAATATGCGTACAATATTTATTTAATTTGTTATTATTACGGTAATGAATTTCGTTTTTTTAAAAGATAATATGCTATGCTATTGACTCATATTTTGTTTTAAGGGCTTAAATAGAAACTTGATGGAAAGATTAAAACATTAGAAGTGCATTTACATGGGTTCAAAAATAAATTGTTTTAATGTTTTCAAGGGAAGTCAGAGCTAGCAAATAGTGTTGTCTAGAATAGAATTAATGTATTTTGTGTAAAAAAAACTATTTAAACTGGACCTCGCTCTGAAATATTTAAATTGAAGTAACATTCAAAATGCGAATTGGGGTGCCTCTTATTACGTTAAACATTTACAAAATTTCAAAACAAAACAAAATAACCACATTTTTATTTCCCATTTAACACCCCTAAAAAAAATAATATGTGGGTGTGAAAAAAGTTCGAACTAATGGGGATCGAACCCCAACCCCCCGGGTGCGGGAGGTTTTTATGCTTACCATTAGGCCATCCCGGCCGGGTGGATTTGCCCCGCTAGCTGCCTACTTATACGCAATGAGCTGAAGTAGAAAAACACATTTTATATATGTTTTGATCGTCAATATGGATGCGTGCTACAATAAAATAATTTTTAAAAAAACAGTCTTGGACTCCACTTTTGTGTAAGAATTGTTATTTTGCGGATATTTACTTCTTGTAACGAGGTTTGCCACGGCAAATGTGTGGTGCACTGCGAAAGTCTAACGATAAAAGTGAACGATCGAGACCTCGAACAATCGTTAATACATGATCGCCGTTAAAGCTTTCGATCGCTCGGGCGAACGATCGTTCAGGCTAACGATCGTTCAGGCTAACGATCGAATCTAGGCAAAGTTACATGATTGCAGTGCTGTACTGGTTTGAGTAAAAAAAGCTATCTAATGCAGTTTGTGATTCAGGTGTTTGTTATTCAAGTCATGTTCAGATTGTTGCAAACACTTCCCATTATATTCTTTGTTTGAGCAGTTTATTTTGTAGTTGATGATAAAGACTCATTGGTGTTAAAATAGAGGCAATATGGCATCCATACTTCGTATCAGTGGCGGATCTAGGACATAACCATGGGTGGGGGGCGATTCGTGTGTGCATGTACAGTCGTGGGAAAGGGACTTAGCACGGACCGGTCGCACGGGGGGGTATGGGGGGACAGAGCCTCCCAACAATAGCGCCGCAGGGAAATTTTTTGAAAATCAGTTTTTTAGAGTGCATTTGGTGCGTTTTAGAAAAAAGTGTTGGGCGGAACGGAATGCAATACCGAAACAATGTAGTTTCTAGTTTGTGTGCGTCAATTTGTTTTGTCGTCATGTCGAGTTTACAATTTACAGCATTGTTTATTTACAACACTGTTTTAACTTGTACTCACCTGAGCCACTGGCTTCAGTACCCCGTTTTATCATCCTATAATAGGCCTTCACACTCACTTCTTGTCACGATACATAGAGCGGAGCTAACATACATCAACATACAATAAACCTTTAAACCAGACAGTTCACTGAAACGTGCTGACAGAAACCAACCCAATCAGCCTCTGCCAGCCCTTGTAGCTTAACAGGCCGTGCCCTGCTGCTGCTGCTGTTGTCAACGGCACTGCTCAATTTTGCACACGCCGCCCAGACATCAAAGGCGGAAGCTTATGCCTTTACGTAGGTGATACCTAAGAGTCTTGGGCGTCGGCGAGCACCGATCGTGCACAATCACATCCCGATTCAACTTCACTCCACACACAACTTCACTTCCTCCCCTACCACCCTACGTGATTATCATACTTTCTAAGGTGGCCTTTTATACATACTATTGTAATATATGCCGTTTGCTACGCTGTTTGCACAATAAAATAATAAAATTATATAATTTTTTTAATTTTTAAAGAATCATGGGGGTGGGGCGATCGCCCCCCTGTATCCGCCACTGCTTTGTACATAATAACATCCGTTTGTTGAGTTTCATATAGGCCTACCAATTATGTTATTTTATACCTGCGTTATAAAGGTCCCACCTACCTTGAACATTTGTAATTTTCAGTTTTGGTAATTTTTGATGCCGGAAATAATTTTAAAAACCTGTTGCTTGAATTTCTACCTAATTGGATGAGCAGATATATTTTTATTTCTTGCTTAATGGCATCCAATATTTTTTTTTGTAAAATTGTATGACATTAATTTTGTAGTGTTGCCAATAATTTCTAGTGCATTTCAAATTATTGTTATTTTGTTTCAAGTTATTTATGTAGGCCTTGGGTCTTTGTTAATAAATAAGCAAGATTTATCAACATTTAAATAACTGATTGTGAAATTATTATAGTTTTTTCTACATTCGTAATGTACATTCCATTCCTTCTTTCCTTCAACAACAACAACATTGGCATCTTTAATAATAATGCCAACAGGGAAGCAATCTTCTGATCAGACGAAACAAAGTATTAAAGATAAAATAAAACCGTCAAAAATGGGACTAGGAATAAGAACGGTTAAGTCTATGAATAATGGAATGTGTCAAGATTGATGTGTCAAGAGTGTACAAATAAAAACGAAGTTGAGCTTTTAAAAAAATCGGTTAAAAAGAAATGAGTGATGAATACACGGTCAATCATCCTAAAATGAAAAATCCCAGGTTGGTTATTAGCAACATGGATGAAAATGATTATGCTAACGATAATCTGGCTAACTCCTTGTTGAGCAAAACCAATAGACGCAAAGTTGTCTGACAATCA
>JAMZAV010011317.1:0-14972 GCA_024449915.1 Sweltsa coloradensis | reverse complement strand
AAGTTAAGTCATTTTGTCATTTGTAGTATTCGTCAGTTTGATTTGTAAGATGTCAGTTTGTCAATAACACTTTGTCAGTTTGCTTGTTTAAGTCATTTTCAAATTGTAAGTTTTTCATTTTCACAGTTTCATTTTGTCAATTTGCTAGTTTTTGTCTGTTTGATTTTGATAGAATGTCAGATTGTCAATTGCATTTTGTTAGGTTGTTAGTTTTCGTCATTTTTATATTGTAAGTTTGTAATTTTGTCAGTTTTTCATTTTCACAGTTTGACAGTTTCATTTTGTTAATTTGCTAGGCTTTCGTCAGCTTGATATTGTAATATTGTCAGTTTGTCAATAACAATTTGTCAGTTTGCTTGTTTAAGTCATTTTCATATTGTAAGTTTGTCATTTTGTCAGATTTTTATTTTCACAGTTTGTTAATTTGCTAGTTTTCGTCAGTTTGTAATTGTAATATTGTCAGTTTGTCAATAACACTTTGTCAGTTTGCTTGTTTTATTCATTTTCAAATTGTAAGTTTTTCATTTTCACAGTTTCATTTTGTCAATTTGCTAGTTTTTGTCTGTTTGATTTTGATAGAATGTCAGATTGTCAATTGCATTTTGTTAGGTTGTTAGTTTTCGTCATTTTCATATTGTAAGTTTGTAATTTTGTCAGTTTTTCATTTTCACAGTTTGACAGTTTCATTTTGTTAATTTGCTAGGTTTTCGTAAGTTTGATATTGTAATATTGTAAGTTTGTCAAAAACATTTTGTTAGTTTGCTTGTTTTAGTCATTTTCAAATTGAATGGGCCAGGTCAATAAGTGCCCAAGTTACAAAAAATGCGCAAATGAGTTAGGACCGCCATTCTATTCTCCAGGCATAGGGGTATCATATTAATGCAAGAAACACCCAAGTTCGAGCAATTAAAAGCCATTTACCAGGCGATGAAAACTTGGCTCAAGGCAATAACTGACCAAGTACGTGTTACTTGGTCATTTCTTGCCATGAGGTTGGCGATCATGGGACTGCTTATGTAGATATTAACTACAGTAAGGAATCCTCCTCCTCTCCTAGTCTTATTTTATATTGTTATACAAATAATTTAAAATAAAATAATATATTTTGGGTAAAATTAAAAAAAATATATATTTTGGGTAAAATTTAAAAATATATATGTACACATATATTTTTATTTTTAAATTTATTTTTCAAGTGGCGTAATAGTTTATTGATATGTGGCTGCAAAGGGGTTAATGGAAAAGGCTTAAAAAATGGTTTTATTCCTTAAAATTAAAAAAGTTAATGCAAGAAATGCCCAAGTGACAACCTCAAGTCAATAACTAACCAAGTAAAAAAGTTCCCGATTTTTTTCCAGGAAAAGTAAAGTCTAAAAAAAAAATCCTGAAATTGTATTGTTAGGTATCTTAAGGTTAAGTAGTGTGCAATTTTGCATGCTTTTAAATTAAAAATTGGCTGCGTTATCAAGTTTTATCGATTTATCTCAGAATGTGGTCTGTGTAACTTGGTCAGTTATTGACTTGGCCCATTCAATTGTCAGTTTTTCATTTTCACAGTTTCATTTTGTCAATTTGCTAGTTTTCGTCAGTTTGATATTGTAATATTGTCAGATTGTCAATTGCATTTTGTTAGGTTGTTAGTTTTCGTCATTTTCATATTGTAAGTTTGTAATTTTGTCAGTTTTTCATTTTCACAGTTTGACAGTTTCATTTTGTTAATTTGCTAGGTTTTCGTAAGTTTGATATTGTAATATTGTAAGTTTGTCAATAACATTTTGTTAGTTTGCTTGTTTTAGTCATTTTCAAATTGAATGGGCCAGGTCAATAAGTGCCCAAGTTACAAAAAATGCGCAAATGATTTAGGACCGCCATTCTATTCTCCAGGCATAGGGTATCATATTAATGCAAGAAACACCCAAGTTCGAGCAATTAAAAGCCATTTACCAGGCGATGAAAACTTGGCTCAAGGCAATAACTGACCAAGTACGTGTTACTTGGTCATTCTTGCCATGAGGTTGGCGATCATGGGACTGCTTATGTAGATATTAACTACAGTAAGGAATCCTCCTCCTCTCCTAGTCTTATTTTATATTGTTATACAAATAATTTAAAATAAAATAATATATTTTGGGTAAAATTAAAAAAAATATATATTTTGGGTAAAATTTAAAAATATATATGTACACATATATTTTTATTTTTAAATTTATTTTTCAAGTGGCGTAATAGTTTATTGATATGTGGCTGCAAAGGGGTTAATGGAAAAGGCTTAAAAAATGGTTTTATTCCTTAAAATTAAAAAAGTTAATGCAAGAAATGCCCAAGTGACAACCTCAAGTCAATAACTAACCAAGTAAAAAAGTTCCCGATTTTTTTCCAGGAAAAGTAAAGTCTAAAAAAAAAATCCTGAAATTGTATTGTTAGGTATCTTAAGGTTAAGTAGTGTGCAATTTTGCATGCTTTTAAATTAAAAATTGGCTGCGTTATCAAGTTTTATCGATTTATCTCAGAATGTGGTCTGTGTAACTTGGTCAGTTATTGACTTGGCCCATTCAATTGTCAGTTTTTCATTTTCACAGTTTCGTTTTGTCAAATTGCTAGTTTTCGTCAGTTTGTGTTTGTAAGAATGTCAGATTGTTAATTGCATTTTGTCAGGTTGTTAGTTTTTAGTCATTTTCATATTGTAAGTTTGTAATTTTGTCAGTTTTTCATTTTCACAATTTTACAGTTTCATTTTTTGTTAATTTGCTTGGTTTTCGTCAGTTTGATATTGTAATAATGTCAGTTTGTCGATAACATTTGGTCAGTTTGCTTGTTTTAGTCATTTTCAAATTGAATGGGCGAGGTCAATAAGTGCCCAAGTTACAAAAAATGCGCAAATGAGTTAGGACCGCCATTCTATTCTCCAGGCATAGGGGTATCATATTAATGCAAGAAACACCCAAGTTCGAGCAATTAAAAGCCATTTACCAAGCGATGAAAACTTGGCTCAAGGCAATAACTGACCAAGTACGTGTTACTTGGTCATTTCTTGCCATGAGGTTGGCGATCATGGGACTGCTTATGTAGATATTAACTACAGTAAGGAATCCTCCTCCTCTCCTAGTCTTATTTTATATTGTTATACAAATAATTTAAAATAAAATAATATATTTTGGGTAAAATTAAAAAAAATATATATTTTGGGTAAAATTTAAAATATATATTGTACACATATATTTTTATTTTTAAATTTATTTTTCAAGTGGCGTAATAGTTTATTGATATGTGGCTGCAAAGGGGTTAATGGAAAAGGCTTAAAAATGGTTTTATTCCTTAAAATTAAAAAAGTTAATGCAAGAAATGCCCAAGTGACAACCTCAAGTCAATAACTAACCAAGTAAAAAAGTTCCCGATTTTTTCCAGGAATGTAAAGTCTAAAAAAAAAAATCCTGAAATTGTATTGTTAGGTATCTTAAGGTTAAGTAGTGTGCAATTTTGCATGCTTTTAAATTAAAAATTGGCTGCGTTATCTAGTTTTATCGATTTATCTCAGAATGTGGTCTGTGTAACTTGGTCAGTTATTGACTTGGCCCATTCAATTGTCAGTTTTTCATTTTCACAGTTTCATTTTGTCAATTTGCTTGTTTTCGTCAGATTGATTTTGTAAGAATGTCAGATTGTCGGTTGCATTTTGTCAGGTTGTTAGTTTTAGTCATTTTCATATTGTTAGTTTGTAATTTTGTCAGTTTTTCATTTTCACAGTTTGACAGTATCTTTTTGTTAATTTGCTAGGTTTTCGTCAGCTTGATATTGTAATATTGTCAGTTTGTCAATAACAATTTGTCAGTTTGCTTGTTTTAGTCATTTTCAAATTGTCAGTTTTTCATTTTCACAGTTTGACAGTTTCATTTTGTTAATTTGCTAGGCTTTCGTCAGTTTGATATTGTAATATTGTCAGTTTGTCAATAACACTTTGTCAGTTTGCTTGTTTTAGTCATTTTCAAATTGTAAGTTTTTCATTTTCACAGTTTTATTTTGTCAATTTTCTAGTTTTCGTCTGTTTGATTTTCTAATATTGTAAGTTTGTCAATAACATTTTGTTAGTTTGCTTGTTTTAGTCATTTTCAAATTGAATGGGCCAGGTCAATAAGTGCCCAAGTTACAAAAAATGCGCAAATGAGTTAGGACCGCCATTCTATTCTCCAGGCATAGGGGTATCATATTAATGCAAGAAACACCCAAGTTCGAGCAATTAAAAGCCATTTACCAGGCGATGAAAACTTGGCTCAAGGCAATAACTGACCAAGTACGTGTTACTTGGTCATTTCTTGCCATGAGGTTGGCGATCATGGGACTGCTTATGTAGATATTAACTACAGTAAGGAATCCTCCTCCTCTCCTAGTCTTATTTTATATTGTTATACAAATAATTTAAAATAAAATAATATATTTTGGGTAAAATTAAAAAAAATATATATTTTGGGTAAAATTTAAAAATATATATGTACACATATATTTTTATTTTTAAATTTATTTTTCAAGTGGCGTAATAGTTTATTGATATGTGGCTGCAAAGGGGTTAATGGAAAAGGCTTAAAAAATGGTTTTATTCCTTAAAATTAAAAAAGTTAATGCAAGAAATGCCCAAGTGACAACCTCAAGTCAATAACTAACCAAGTAAAAAAGTTCCCGATTTTTTTCCAGGAAAAGTAAAGTCTAAAAAAAAAAATCCTGAAATTGTATTGTTAGGTATCTTAAGGTTAAGTAGTGTGCAATTTTGCATGCTTTTAAATTAAAAATTGGCTGCGTTATCTAGTTTTATCGATTTATCTCAGAATGTGGTCTGTGTAACTTGGTCAGTTATTGACTTGGCCCATTCAATTGTCAGTTTTTCATTTTCACAGTTTCATTTTGTCAATTTGCTAGTTTTCGTCAGTTTGATATTGTAATGTAATGATCGCCGATAGTTACCAATCAGTCGATCAATAGTCAATACTGATCAATAAATATCGGGACACTGTTAGACTATTTATCCTGAGAGGAGTACTGTTTTGAGGAGGATTATGAAGGTTCTACGTTAGAATCATAACTCAATGATTAAAACTAACACTGTTTAATAAAATACACATAGAACACTACATTATATGATGTTAAATCTGCACACTTATTGCCTAAACCTGCAAACACTTCCATTCTACATGGTGGCGAGATAAGAGAGACCGTTTTGCACACAAACGGTAGGAGGGAAATAGCAGATTTTCCCCTTGATTTCCGGGTTACTTTAGGCTTATAGGTATGCGATTTACATTTTAAGTACAGTCACTCGGCCAATAGAAAAGTTATTAACACAATTTGCTCTAACCAGCTTTACAATTCCCTTAGTAAAGTGTGTTTTGGTTTCGGAATGTACATTGCTGACTTTGCAGAGGTTTTTATTTCAAAGGGGACGTAGTCTGTCAGCTAGTGCCGATGAATGAACTCTGTACTGCATTCTTAGCATTGTAATGTAATGTCTATTTAAAATCCCAATATAGGAATCAATAACCAATCGAAGACCAATCGATGTTATGGCTATTGATTTGGCTTACTGCCTAAATGTATTACGTAATTAAGCAGCAGTAGATAATTGCCTATTAACTAAATAACTAATCCTGTTGAATGATTATGCTCAAAACCAATATTGATTGAAATCAATACACGATCATGGAATAATAATTGAGTGACATTCCAGCGGTCACTACAGCTCCGTGCTTTTTTAAAAAATGTTATGTTTCCAAAATATACATTTTTTACTTAGCTAATCATTCAACAGTGAGCTTTAAATTCCTATTTGCTCTACCCCTGACACTGTTATATTCAATTTCACACATACATTTCAGTAGTGGCTTGCAGTGGCTAACTCCATGCAATATGTCTTTTCCAACAATGGACATTTGAATATTATACAAATACCAATGATTGTGGACCAATCATTGAAATCAATCAATAGTTTTTATATTGATTTCTGCCATTACACATTCTTTTCATAACTAAAAGAATGGAATAACTTTCAAATTAATTGTACTGTCGTCCTTTCAATATGCTTCCCTTAATTTCGGATTATTGCATCAACATTACTTGGTTTTCTTTGTCTATAGTTTGAATATCTTCCTTTTTTATCTTTCTTTGCGGAAAATTTAAGTAATCAATGTTTTCTGAAATCTCATGTTTAGCATTTTTTTCCCCCGTGTCGGTGTCGTTTAGAAATGTCATAGAAAAAATTCAAGTTTTTATATTCATTTACTTTATAAAAATTTTACCAACAATCTAATTTGAAATATGTTTGCCTCTAACTTTTGATTTCGACGGTAATTTATTAGTTATTTCCAACTAATCAGACTCAACACTGTGAGTTTTAGTTTGTCGACATTCTGTTCTTCAACAGATAAAACGTTGATTCGTTGTGCGTTCAGGTTTCAGTCACTGTGAATGACCAGGGAATGTACTTCTACACCGCCTTGCCACACTAGCTGAACCTGTGTACCTATAAGCTGTCTGAGCAGCTATAGTAAAGTTGGATGATGGACTTAGCTCGCCCACTTACTGATCTCTTCATGAGTCTCAGTGCTATCAAATTTGTAGAGTGCACACATTTCAAATTTTTATCTTACTCTTGCCTTGCTTGGCTCGTCTTTTAAGTTAGATACTCAAGTCAGTCCCAAGAAATTATTTCTTAACGAAAAGACGTTTTTTATTTATTTTTATGATTTTCTCATTTAATTCAGTGCAAAGAATACCAAATAAGTAACAACTAGAATTTATTATCTACTCTTAACTCCAACTTGCACAGGCTTACCACGCGTGTTTGATTTGACATTTGATTTATATTGCCCACTTTTGAAACAAGTGCGAAAGTGCGTGATGCGCGTTCTATCGATAAGCCTTGCATTGTCTCTTACATGCGTAAATTTAAAAAATAATAAAAAATTCTACACAATGCTATGTGGTTAGTGGATATAGCCCAGTATAAATACGTTAACCTAGACCAACATTCATTCTCTGAACACGCATATTTTTGTAAGTGCATTGTTCTACCTATTTAAATTTTTTCTATAACTTGCTGATTAAATAACATTTAACATAAGTACATGTAAACATACAAAAAGGGTAATCTTGATATTACTTTCCAATTGAACCATGTGACATTTTCCAAGTCTATTGTGCTCTGACCCCTTAGCACTTTATATCACATTAATTTATGTAAACTTACACCTATTTCAATTTTTCTGCAGTTTCTTTACAATATTATATATTCCCTATTGCATAGTGTTTGCTTGCTAGCAAAATAATACGTCGGCTCTTAAATTCATTAATTAATTACATTTCCGACTACATTTTCCCAAAATTCATGTAGAATTGTTATTTCGCAAAATAGGTATTTGAGATGTTTCTATAGATTCCACAACTAGCAGTTTCCACAATTTTGGAATATTTCATTTACGGATTTACTTGATTTTTTGCAAGTTCTGTTTTAATTTTATTTTTACTTCCAATAATCCTGCATGTTGTTGTCAAGTGGTTGTTATTAAGAATACAACTCAATTACCTAAATTTGGTTCTTAAATATGCTGGTCTTGTCTTCTGAAATTGCGGGAAAACTTTTTCGGTGGGGGGGGGGGGGGGTAATGGTTCGGGCGCTGGCGTCATCAGAGTACGCCGGGCTCCCATGTTCCCGTCCGTCCTGAAGATCAGCCGTATGACTGGATTGCTGATGTCAGCTGTGCTTAGCACAGCGGCTAGCCGGAGGTTGTTCACACCTCTTGCCGCCAGTACGTCACTTACGTTACCTAACATACAGAAACAAGTAATTAGTTCCAAGATTCCAAACTTAGTAAATCGTTTTTTTCTGCCTTTAATAATTGTTTTTTATAAATTTGTTTATCAGACAACTTGAACTTTCAAGTTATATTTTTTTACGGGATAATCGTTTCTTGTACTATTTTCTTTCCATTTGAATTTACTGAAAATGTCATTACCCCCAAATAAATATTCAATTTTTAATTTGAGGTAATATTTTGAAACTTTCCCATGATATCACATATCAAATGATCAAATGTTCAAGAATCATTACTGATATTTTCTTTTCAATCAATGAAATTTGAATTTATTTTGTCAAAACATGTACTGTCTTGCTATCCCATAGCTTTTAGGAAAATTTTTTTAAACTACTAATTCTCAATAATTAGTGATGACACAAAACAATATACTTTCTTTCTCTTTTTTTTATTTCCTTTTGTGGGCGGGGTTCTACCTGGGTGTGTCCCGTACTGTTATCCCGGTACAACACCCTCTTTCCCAACACCGTTTCCCTTCCACGCTGAAACTCCAAGATGTCCTGTCCTGTCCAGTCTACCAACAGGTCCCTGATGCACCGGCGCTGGCGCCCTGGTTCGCCCGGGACAGTCGTCAGCTGTCACGCACGGCACGCACGTGGCTTCCTCGCGTACTTGGATGAACGCCACTCACAGAAGTCAGCGAAAGTTGGGTACACTGACATTACTAAAAACAGCTGGGTAAACTACATAGACTATGCTATGTTGACATTTAAACATTTTCAATAATATATTGAACATAATTTTTCCTCTCAATTCAGCACTACTTCGCAGCACAACTTAGGGTATTGCACGGAGATAATATTATTCGGTGTAGGTCAACTGTTCTATCAAAATTAGTTACATTTTAACTAGCAACTAAATTATGCTCTGTGCCTGTGGACTTTTTCCGATGACAAATGGACTAGTTTCTGGTGGTGTGGTAATTTTGAAAATGCATTTTTACTGAAAAAGCTAACCTTCCCTTAGGTACTCGATTTACTACTATTTGCGCCTCCTCGTTTTCCAAAGTTAAGGTTGTACTGGGTTACTAACCCTCTAAATATTTCGATCTTTCTTCTTTTCCTTCTCTGCAATCGCGGATCTATTATATTTATTTTTATTTCTTCAATACCAAAATTTAATCTCTAAAAGTCAAAACTGATTGTTCCCTTATCAAGTTGATTTTATGAATTTACATCCCTACAGTCTGTTACCTGTCTGTGTTTTACTTCTCCTTGCTCCGATATAACCCTATCAGACACTTCCAAAATTCGGGGACTCTTGGGAGGAATAACAAGGTTCGTCGACCTTATCCGTGAGCATATCGTCATATGGTCACCATCACGCATTTTTAAACAACGTGTAACGCTCGTAGGCCTGCACTCTGGCTTGGCCTTTCCACAGTTTAAACCAATAACCATGGTTTTACCACTGTTCCGACACCCAAGTTATCCTACTCGAGGAATAACTTTTTGGTCTGTTCCCTTTACATTAGAAAATTAGCCTGTGCCCAGGGTTCTAATTGTCTTTTAAAGAAGTCAGCGCCTTTAACCTGGCAACCTTAAAAAACTTCTTTGTAGGTGTTCGAGCGTTTTCGAAACTATCGTTCCGCCTCTCCCAGTAGTTGTACTTCGCAACTCAACTTCGTCCATCCCCTATTTCTAGATTGTGAGGGGCACTGGGTTTTGCCGTCTGTGTTAGCCGCACCTTTGGCCACTAACACGATAACGAGCAAGTTTGTACCTCCTCGACCTTTTACTGTACCGTAGACGATGACTTGACTTTTGCTTTGTAAGCTGTAAAATCGTGTATTCCTGTGTTTAAACTTTCCAATAAACATAAACAGCTTAACAGACTTACTGGTGCTGTCTTGTCTACTTCCCTGTAAAGTATTCCCTAGACGCGTTAGCAATCTTTTTGTGGGCTTTAGACTAGGCACGGTAAACAGGGTTAATTACTCCCTACTAACGGTGTGTCGATTCGTGATCAGGCCGGGGTAATTACTTCCTTCTGATCAGCACTGAATCTAGTAGAACTGATTTACAGATAATGTCCTTTGAGGACCAACTGCTTGCTACACCTTGCTGCGTTCCCGATATACGGTATACTCCGCTTTTTATTTATGTTGAGTTTCACTATTTTGGGAATTTAACGACATCTTCCCTCGAAGAGAATTTCTAGTCAAGTACTACATCGAACGGCAAAATTAATATAGGTTGGTTATATTTGTAGATAGTTTCACCTAATTATTTTTTTATTACATCCAAGGAGAAATGATTTTAATGTAACAGACTGTTGACCTATCAGATTGATTTTAATTTAGTTTACTTTTACATCCCTAGCTCAGTGCAACTAGTCCTTAGTGTAGCCTAACTGACTCCGGTTTACAGATAGAAATAACGTTCCAGGGTTTATTACACTAACTCCTATCATTTTTCTAGGTACCGCTATGAGAACTTCCCTGTCTCTAGTACAAAATATTGCACTGTTCTGTTCTAATTCAACAATTAGATTTTCTCACTTCCGAAAGGTCCCTGGCTAGTCAGCTAGCAAAAAATGTGCTATAATTCGGCACTCCTGACCGCCATTTTGATTCACCTTTTATAACCAAACTGTATCACAAAACTTGTTTAAAATATTTTACTACAGAAATCAAGTGTTTGTCATTAGCAGACCCTCCTGCGACAGTTTTTAAACATGCAATAAAAAAATGTGTGGACTCACCTAGTTCTTCTCTGTAGGCACTTTTATTAATTCCTCCACAAAACAAAACACTCAAGAAAAATAGTCTCGGCCCGGGTTTTTTTATTTTTTACGAGTAAAACTCCATTATGCTGCCACCAAATGTAGTGATAGCTAGCTTCCACCAAATGTAAAGATAGCTAGCTGCCACCAAATGTAAAGTCCGCCGATAGTTACCAATCAGTTGATCAATAGTCAATACTGATCAATAAAAATCGGGACACTGTTAGACTATTTATACTGAGAGGGGAGTAAATGCTTTGAGGAGGATTATGAAGGTTCTACGTTAGAATCATAACTCAATGATTAAACTAACACTGTTTTTAAAAAATACACATAGAACACTACATTATATGATGTTAAATCCGCACACTTATTGCCTAAACCTGCAAACACTTCCATTTACATGGTGGTCGAGATAAGAGAGGGCCGTTTTGCACACAAAACGGTAGGGGGGGAAATAGCAGAGTTCCCCTTGATTTCCTGGGTTACATAGGCTTATAGGTTGCGATTTACATTTTAAGTACAGTCACTCGGGCCCAATAGAAAAGTTATTAACACAATTTGCTCTAACCAGCTTTACAATTCCCTTAGTAAAGTGTGTTTTGGTTCGGAATGTACATTGCTGACTTTGCAGAGGTTTGTTATTTCAAAGTGACGTAGTCTGTCAGCTAGTGCCGATGAAGTGAACTCTGTACTGCATTTCTTAGCATTGTAATGTAATGTCTATTTAAAATCCCAATATAGGAATCAATAACCAATCGAAGACCAATCGATGTTATGGCTATTGATTTGGCTTACTGCCTAAAATGTATTACGTAATTAAGCAGCAGTAGATAATTGCCTATTAACTAAATAACTAATCCTGTTGAATGATTATGCTCAAAACCATTATTGATTGAAATCAATACACGATCATGGAATAATAATTGAGTGACATTCCAGCGGTCACTACAGTAATATTGTCAGATTGTCAATAATAATTTGTCAGTTTGCTTGTTTTAGTCATTTTCAAATTGTCAGTTTTTTCATTTTCACAGTTTTTATTTTTTTCAATTTGCTAGTTTTCGTTTTTTGTATGTTTGTCAGATTGTCAAATGCATTTTGTCAGGTTGTTATTTTAGTCATTTTCATACTGTTAGTTTGTCATTTTTTCAGATTTTCATTTTCACAGTTTGATAGTTTCATTTTGTCAATTTGCTAGTTTTTGTCTGTTTGATTTTCTAAGAATGTCAGATTGTCAATTGCATTTTGTCAGGTTGTTAGTTTTAGTCATTTTCATATTGTTAGTTTGTAATTTTGTTAGTTTTTCATTTTCACAGTTTGACAGTTTCATTTTGTTAAGTTGCTAGGTTTTCGTCAGTTTGATTTTGTAAGAATGTCAGATTGTCAATTGCATTTTGTCAGGTTGTTAGTTTTAGTCATTTTCATATTGTTAGTTTGTAATTTTGTCAGTTTTTCATTTTCACAGTTTGACAGTATCATTTTGTCAATTTGCTAGTTTTTTGTTAGTTTGATTTTGTAAGAATGTCAGATTGTCAAATTTCTTTTGTCAGGTTGTTTTGTTTTTGTCATTTTCATTATGTAAGTTTGTCATATTGTCAGATTTTCATTTTCACAGTTTTTAAGTTTCATTTTGTTAACTTGCTAGTTTTCGTCAGTTTTATATTGTAATATTGTCACTTTGTCAATAACATTTAGTCAGTTTGCTTTTTTTTGTCATTTTTAAATTGTAAGTTTTTCATTTTCACAGTTTCATTTTGTCAATTTGCTAGTTTTCGCAGTTTGATTTTGTAAGACTGTCATATTCGTCAAATGCATTTTGTCAGGTTGTTTGTTTTAGTCATTTTCATACTGTTAGTTTGTCATTTTTTTAGATTTTCATTTTCACAGTTTGATAGTTTCATTTTGTTAATTTGCTATTTTTTTGTCAGTTTGATATTGTAATATTGTCAGTTTGTCAATAACATTTTGTCAGTTTGCTTTTTTAAGTCATTTATAATTTGTAAGTTTTTCATTTACACAGTTTCATTTTGTTAATTTGCTAGGTTTTCGTCAGTTTGATATTGTAATATTGTCAGATTGTCAATTGCATTTTGTCAGGTTGTTAGTTTTTGTCATTTTCATATTGTAAGTTTGTCATTTTGTTAGATTTTTATTTTCACAGTTTGTTAATTTGCTAGTTTTCATCAGTTTGATATTGTAAAAATTGTCAGTTTGTCAATAACATTTGTCCCGTTTTTCTTGTTAAGTCATTTTCAAATTGTAAATTTTTCATTTTCACAGTTTCATTTTGTCAATTTGCTAGTTTTCGTCTGTTTAATTATCTAAGAATGTCAGATGGGCAATTGCATTTTGTCAGGTTTGCTAGTTTAAGTCATTTTCTATTGTAAGTTTGTCATTTTGTTAGATTTTTATTTTCACAGTTTGTTAATTTGCTAGTTTTCGTCCGTTTGATATTGTAATATTGTCAGTTTGTCAATAACACTTTGTCAGTTTGCTTGTTTAAGTCATTTTCATATTGTAAGTTTGTCATTTTTTTCAGATTTTTTTTTTCAAGTTTGTTAATTTGTTAGTTTTCGTCAGTTTGATATTGTAATATTGTCAGTTTGTCAATAACACTTTGTCAGTTTGCTTGTTTTAGTCATTTTCAAATTGTAAGTTTTTCATTTTCACAGTTTCATTTTGTCAATTTGCTAGTTTTTGTCTGTTTGATTTTGATAGAATGTAAGTTTGTCAATAACATTTTGTTAGTTTGCTTGTTTTAGTCATTTTCAAATTGAATGGGCCAGGTCAATAAGTGCCCAAGTTACAAAAAATGCGCAAATGAGTTAGGACCGCCATTCTATTCTCCAGGCATAGGGGTATCATATTAATGCAAGAAACACCCAAGTTCGAGCAATTAAAAGCCATTTACCAGCGATGAAAACTTGGCTCAAGGCAATAACTGACCAAGTACGTGTTACTTGGTCATTTCTTGCCATGAGGTTGGCGATCCTTGGACTGCTTATGTAGATATTAACTACAGTAAGGAATCCTCCTCCTCTCCTCGTCTTATTTTATATTGTTATACAAATAATTTAAAATAAAATAATATATTTTGGGTAAAATTAAAAAAATATATATTTTGGGTAAAATTTAAAAATATATATGTACACATATATTTTTATTTTTAAATTTATTTTTCAAGTGGCGTAATAGTTTATTGATATGTGGCTGCAAAGGGGTTAATGGAAAAGGCTTAAAAAATGGTTTTATTCCTTAAAATTAAAAAAGTTAATGCAAGAAATGCCCAAGTGACAACCTCAAGTCAATAACTAACCAAGTAAAAAAGTTCCCGATATTTTTCCAGGAAAAGTAAAGTCTAAAAAAAAATCCTGAAATTGTATTGTTAGGTATCTTAAGGTTAAGTAGTGTGCAATTTTGCATGCTTTTAAATTAAAAATTGTCTGCGTTATCAAGTTTTATCGATTATCTCAGAATGTGGTCTGTGTAACTTGGTCAGTTATGACTTGGCCCATTCAATTGTCAGTTTTTCATTTTCACAGTTTCATTTTGTCAATTTGCTTGTTTTCGTCAGATTGATTTTGTAAGAATGTCAGATTGTCAGTTGCATTTTGTCAGGTTGTTAGTTTTAGTCATTTTCATATTGTTAGTTTGTAATTTTGTCAGTTTTTCATTTTCACAGTTTGACAGTATCTTTTTGTTAATTTGCTAGGTTTTCGTCAGCTTGATATTGTAATGTAATGATCGCCGATAGTTACCAATCAGTCGATCAATAGTCAATACTGATCAATAAATATCGGGACACTGTTAGACTATTTATCCTGAGAGTGAGTACTGCTTTGAGGAGGATTATGAAGGTTCTACGTTAGAATCATAACTCAATGATTAAAACTAACACTGTTTAATAAAATACACATAGAACACTACATTATATGATGTTAAATCCGCACACTTATTGCCTAAACCTGCAAACACTTCCATTCTACATGGTGGTCGAGATAAGAGAGACCGTTTTGCACACAAAACGGTAGGAGGGGAAATAGCAGAGTTCCCCTTGATTTCCTGGGTTACATAGGCTTATAGGTATGCGATTTACATTTTAAGTACAGTCACTCGGCCAATAGAAAAGTTATTAACACAATTTGCTCTAACCAGCTTTACAATTCCCTTAGTAAAGTGTGTTTTGGTTCGGAATGTACATTGCTGACTTTGCAGAGGTTTGTTATTTCAAAGTGACGTAGTCTGTCAGCTAGTGCCGATGAAGTGAACTCTGTACTGCATTTCTTAGCATTGTAATGTAATGTCTATTTAAAATCCCAATATAGGAATCAATAACCAATCGAAGACCAATCGATGTTATGGCTATTGATTTGGCTTACTGCTAAAATG